>VXBR01004627.1:221520-282311 GCA_013400215.1 Cisticola juncidis | reverse complement strand
CACCGCTCCCTCACCGCTCCCTCACCGCTCCTCACCGCTCCCTCACCGCTCCCTCACCGCTCCCTCACCGCTCCCTCACCGCTCCCTCACCGCTGCCGAGCCTCCGCAGCCGCCCCGCCATGTCCGCCCGCCCCGGGCAGCGGCACCGCCCCGACACGTGTGCTGCGAGCGGGCCGGACACACCGTGCTGTCCCCCTGCTGTCATCACATGCCATTGCCCTGAGGTAATCCCGTGCTGTCCCCAGTGTCACCGCGTGCTGCCCCTGTAATGTCAGGCACCCTGCGCTGTGCCGTCCCGAGTCGACTTCGGACTCAGTTTGGGGCCTTCAGAGGGCCCTCGACGAGCTGGAAAGACGCTCAGGAAGGAAGAGTTTGAAATTCCACAAATGCAGGGTCCTGCACCTGGGTCAGAAGAACCCTGGGTACCAGCACAGGCTGGCCCAGCCTGCTGGAAAGCAGCTCTGTGGAGAGGGACCTGGTGGACAATAAACTGTCCATGAGCCAGCAGTGCCCTTGTGGGCAGAAGGCCAAGGGACCCCGGGATACCTTTGGAACAGCACTGCCACAAGGTCAGGGGAGGTGATCCTGCCCCACCACTCAGCTCGAGTGAGGTCTCACCTGGAGTCTGTGCTCAGTTCTGGTCTCTGGAGCACATCAGGGACATGGAGCTCCTGGAGTGGGTCCAGCAGAGAACTGCAAAGGGGGTGAAGGTACTGGAACATCTCTATCATGAGGAAATGCTGAGAGCAACACGGTGTTTTGGAAAATATAAGCAAATCCAAGGGAAAACTGATCTATCTGCACATTTATTCAGCTTCAAGAATTAAATATATTTATGACACTGTGTTTAAATTACATTTAGCTAGGAAATCCTCCAAAACTTCAAAGCAGCAAGCAGGTGACCCTTTTCCACAGTGGGTGACTTTTCCTTCTCACAGAGAGCCATGATGACTTGGCATATTTAGACATCCATTAGCAAAGGTGGGAGATGCTCAACACCACACTGATCCTGTTAAGTTGCAGGAAGAGACAAGTGAGAGGGAACCCCATCAGTGTCTGTCAGTGCCTGCAGGGAGGGGCCAGAGGAGAGACCAGGCTCTGCGTGGTGGTGCCAGACAGCAGGACATGACACAGAGGCAGAAATTGATTCACAGGGAATTCCACCTGAACATGAGAAAACCCTCTTTTCTATGTGTGTGATTGTGCAGTGGGAGAGATTTCCCTCTGTGTTCCATACTGAAGATATTCAAGAACTCTCTGGATGCAGTCGTCTGCTGTGTGCTCTGGGATGATGCTGCTTGAGCAGGGATTTTGGATCAGACAACCAACTGTGGTGCCTTCCAACCTTACCCAGAATGTGATTCTGTGAATTGTGTTATGTTAAATACATCTGGGTGGATGAGGAGAAAGTGACAGATATGCCGAGAGGGATAAGTGACTGCTCATTTATTCCCTTGTTTTGGTTTTGTTTTGTTTTGTCAGCAAAGAGGTGTAGCATAACCTCGTACAAGGATGGGAGAAATGAGAAGCTGTATTTCCTTACCCGGTTTCCTCCCCCATTACCTGCCATCAGCCAAGCCCCAACCAGCCATGCACTCAGCCCTGAGTGGGACTGGGGAGAGGAAGGGAAGGGTAAAAGCTGGAAAACCCTTGGGCCAAGTTGAAGAGAGTTTGATAGGAAAGCAAAAGGCACAAATGCAAGCAAGGCAAAAGGAATTAATTCATCACATCCTGTGGTCAGGCAGGAGTTCAGCCATCTCCAGGGGAAGTAGGCCTGTCATGTGTAATGATGACTTGGGAAGACAAGGACCATAGCTTCAATTGTTTTGTCTGTACTCATTACTTCACATTCAACATGATGTTCCATGGTTTGGAATATCCCTTTCGTCAGTTGGGGTCACCTATCCCAGCTGTGTCTACTCCCAGCCTCTCATACACTCAGAAAAGGCCTTGGCTCTGCATAAACCCCACTCAGCAACCACAAAAACATCTCTGTTATCATCACTGTGTTCAGCACAAATCCAAAACACAGCCCCATAGCAGCTATTGTGGAGAAAATGAGCTCTGCCCCAACCAAAACCAGCACATCCTTGTAATACTCAAGAATCAGGGGTCAAGGTGACATTTCCTGGAATGGAAATTTGCACACAGTTTAACTAGCCACAGTTGCCAGTGAGAGGTATTTCACAGTGCTTTTGATGACCCTGCCTGCTCCTAAGGCAGAAGGCTGACCACAGGTAGCCTGGAGGACGGCCTCAGTTTTGCAGGAAAACTGCCAAAATTTGATGCAAAGGGTCAGAGATTTGTACCCCCTAGTAACCAGGGCAGTGCTTACACACCTTAGGACCTCCCCCAACCCTCAACCTTTCTTGATCAAACTTTACCTTTGCTAAACAAAACCCTGAATTTCAATGATAAATATAGTTTAAATCAACATAAAGATCAATAAAGAAACATGAAAGTTGTGACCTGGTGAGTCAACCATTTGTGTTATCCAGTTCAGTTGCTCAGTGCACCAAAATTGGTTAAATATCTATCATGTAGCATTCCCTATGGAGGACAGCAGAATCCTGCCCTACAGAGTGTCTTGGATGCCTGGATTTCCCTTTTTCTTTCTATACATTATATAGGAGAAGTGTTGCATATCATGAGGAAATAGAGAATTTGTGAATTTTATTCACGAACTTTTATTAAACGGAAATGCGAACACCATGGCAAAGAGTTTTTACAATGACAAAAGATCAAAAAATTCATCAGAAAGCTACAAACTTCATAACAATATTGATCTTACGAGTGAAAACACTAACAGATTTTTGTAAAGCCAGCATTTTTGATATTAAGAACTTAAAAAATGTATTTGAAAGCATTTTCCTTTAGATACACTTAGAAACAATGAAGAATTCCTGAGCAACTACTTTTATACCAGTATTCTCCAAACAATGTACATACTACATATGAAATCTAATTCTTACAATTTTTTTGTATTTTAGAAATTTACAAAAAAATTTGGATCTGGTTCATAGAGTAATTGTGCTTAAAGTCATTCTGTTGCTACAGTAATGACACTGCAGTAACCTCTCATGTTCCACATTGCATACAGATTATGAAACTGTAGTGAAAAAAATGCCTAGCTTGTATTGCAAATCTAACAATGAAATGGTTTATGCAAATGGCAATAAGTTTGCGTTAAATATTGGGTCATCTCTTTCTCTGCTGAAAAAATACTGTTTATTCTGGATATTATTCAGAAGGTGCAATTTTTGTTACTTTGAGAGACTGCTGACACAATTAAAAGCAAGGGAGTTCCAGCGACTTTTACCCTCACTCAACAGCGCATCAGAATTTTGAACAAATACAATTAGTTAATGACTGCTAACATGTGTTTTCTGTACTTTTTCATAACAGTGCCCTCAGTATTGCTGTCTTACACAATAACTAAAACATACACAAAACACAACAAAAAGATTTCAGAAGCCAAGATAGTGCTGAGTATCTCTGAGGAATATAGCACATATATAAGAACTGGTGGTTGTATTCTATCAGATGAACTGCTTTTGTAGTCAGAAAAAGAAATATTACTTTTCAAAATGAAAAATATACAACACTAAAGCAGCCCAGGAGCTCTTTATGAGTATAGCTGAGCAGTAGTTTCCTCTTCATTTTGGAATGAACAACAAAGGGATGAGAATTAAGAGTAGTCTACTGCATTATGAATATTAAAAAATATGGTATGACATCATTACAATTCTGCCTGTAGAAAAATCTGCCTTTTTCTAGACATGTATAGTTTTCCATCCTACTGAAGGGCTATTTTCTACAAGGGACTTGTACAATGATTTCCAGCATCCTCTAAAAATTCTACTCAGTGCTACAAGTCTCTAAAACTAACCATTGCAGGAACTGAAATGATATCTTTCAATGTTTATTGATGTCAAAATGAGGTGAAGGTACTCAGAAGCTCACAAAAATAGATCCAAAAGCAGCATTCTTAAAAAAATAGTTAAATAATGTCAAGATCTGAAACAAGCAGCATCACCAAGTAGAAAAGGACAATAAACCTTCCAAAAAGAAGAATATATAAAAAAAAGACTTTTTTATATCTAACTGCTCTATGTACCAACATCTTGCATATAAGATCAGCTTCTAGCATATCAGCACTCTAAGAGGCCACACAACTAATTCAGGTTTTTTTTTTAACTACTTCCAACAGATATAATAGTGCCTCTTAAAAACGTAACATATTGAAGAGATGTATTTTAAACCTAACTTGGTAATTTTCAGTATTACCAAGATAGAGACTTTCCAACTAAGGAAAGTATTAACAGATACATTGTCACAGCTACAAGCTGAAACAATGCCCAGAAATGCCAAGAGACTGCTTAGTAATATCCCCAAAGTATTTTTCCTCTTGGAGCTTCTAGGTCATTGCATTATAAATACTAAATAAGAACAAAACAATGCTTAGGAATGGTAGACATATGTGTGAGACAGTGTAAATGGATAAAAAAAATCTCATCTGTATATCTGTTTGAAAAATGGAAGGTTGTTTATAAAAGCAGTGTGGTACACTATTTCTCTCATTTTTTCCCTTAGGAATGCAGGAAATGCAACGTCAGATCAGATCAGATCAGATGCTGAGCCTGACTCTTCAAGTTTTGTTTTTGCCTGGGACCAGCATCAGATATGGGGAGGAAAAATCCTGTAACTGATAAAAAATGAATGACCACTTCTCATGTATAGGACTTTTTCTGCTCACTGTAACAGCTGATCCATAGTAGCTGATTTCAGCATTTTACCAACTCTTTAGCATTTCATAAGGCTTTACTGCTTTTGTGAACTATATCAGGTAGCTGTGCACATTCCTACTTTTGATATAAAAGTATTTTTTCTCTTTTTTTTTTTTCCCCTCACTAACTGATCACTCCTCTCAATTCTGCTAGTGCTCATTTTTTACTGTCTATTCTCACATTTGATTCTTTCTTTTCCACTTTCTTTTCTTCCTCCACTCTTCTCAGCTGTAATCAAATTCATTTTTTCCCTCATTATCTACCATGTGCCATCCCCTAGTGACTGTACTCATTTTCCATTCTGTCACATACAGCAATCTTGTCCCTCTTCCTGTCACTTAGTGGTGGACTTGGTGGGACTGGGTTAACATTTGGACTCTGTGACTTCATAGGTATTTTCAACCTAAACTGTTCTGTGCTCCTATGATATTTAAGGTCTTTATATCCCCAAGTATTATATATTTAGGCATCCATTTATCTTTATTTTTCTGCTTGACATACACCAGAAAAATGAAGAAAATCCCTGATTTATTTCAAAATGGTTTTCAAGGGTGGGCCACAAGCTTATTCAAATTACTGTAATTCAGTCCATCTTTATATGCTGATTGGAACTGGAGTCTGATTTTAGTTTGAGATAGTTGAGAACAGGGCTTTCCATTTTTATTCATTTAGAGACAGAATTGAAAGATTGCTTCCTAGGAACTCAGTTGAAAACAGGCAATTCTAAATAGCAAGTATTGATAAACACTAAGTTCCATAGCTGAGATCCAGAATTAGAGCACCTCTGGAAAATTGGCTCAGTCAGTCCCAGTGACCTGGTAATACAAATAGTGGCAAAAAACTTTTCAGGTCAGGAATGGGAGTGATGCTTGACTTCCAATCTGGGCACCAAGGATATTCTTACAAGATGGAATTTTCTTTAGCATTTTTTCCATATTAGAAACATTTAATTTTGCTACACATCTCAAATATTTCGTGCTCATACTACCACTGCAACACAAGTGATGATTCCATAACAAGCTGTTGATTAACAAAAATAATTTCAATTTGCAAATAAGATTTTTAAATTCTTGATAGAATGAGTCACACAAAGCAAAATGCTTTTTCTTGCTTGCCTTTTAAAGGGAGCAAAAAAAAGAAGGAAATCTGAGGTAGCAATTATTTGAGAATGTGATGCTTGATCTCATGATACTTCTTTCATTTCATTTCTCTTTATGGCTTTGTAGAAGATGTCTGATGTCTATCAACTAGTTTACATGACTTCAGTTTCCTTGAACAACACCTTCAGATTGTTTACAGTTACCATGAATTACAAAACACAGTTACAGGCTTCATGATGTAAACCCCACATATATAATGCTTCAGCAGCACAAAAAAAAATTCTGCTTATTCATTTTGAACACCTGCTGCTACTACACTTTGGATGCTTGAATGATTTAAAGCAGCTGTCTATTTTTCAGCCATTTAAACACACACAGACAGATATACTACAGAATTCACTGGTTTGACATAAATCATCATTACATATTTTGTTTTACAGGTTGTTCCATAAACACATATATCCTCTTAATAATATCTTATCAGGTTAATCGACTGCATTTTTATTAAATAATCTTTGTAGTTACATAGTATCATCAAGACCAAACTTAAAGTCCTCCTCATGTGTGATACTGAGCTTTGTGAGCACGTGTCAATTAATTAGTTTGTATTTTTCTAAAGTCTGAAATATTACACAGAAGTACTAACATTGTATATCATATATGTCTCTGCTAGAGTAATATCATATTAATTATGATAATCATATTTGCCAATACTGAAGAAAAAAAATGTTAATAAAATTAGTCCGAGTCAGAAGGAAAGGTAATTAAATAAAATATATATGTTCAGTTTTAGGAATTTTGTAAAACTAATTATGTAGGAGAGTCTTTATGCTACCTTTTAGGGCTTTTATGCTATTACAAAATAATTCACATTATAAATGACACGTGGATAACTTTGACATTGAAAAAATCATTCAAATTCTTGAAATAATTAATCCAAGTGAGAAGTTTGACTAATGGTGCAAGAACTGGAGGGCTGATCCCTGTTCTGAGGTAAATTCTGTTCATACCTCTGGATATTAAAGGGGGTTTCAAGAGCCTGTTTCCCCACTGGTGTATCATAATTCTTCACTGATTGACTCTGTAGAACTGCTGCAAAAACTCATGTACTTCCTAATAGAAAGCTTAAAGACCTGCAAGCAAAAATGTTGTTGCAAATGGAAAAAAATAAGTATCTGAACAATCAAAGGATCAAACACATAGCTGAAGGTTATTTTGATTTTACATAACACTAGTCTGGGATTTTTTTAAATATACTTCCAGATGTTTAAGATCACTTTCAGAAGCTCTGCTACTGGGAGCAACAAGGCGTTTTGGAAAATGTAATTAAATCCAAGGGAAAACTGATCTATCTGCACATTTATTCAGCTTCAAGAATTAAATATATTTATGACATTGTGTTCAAATTACATTTAGCTAGAAAATCCCCCAAAACTTCAAAGCTGCAAGCAAATGCCCCTTTTTCACCATGGGTGACTTTTCCTTCTCACAGAGAGCCATGATGATTTGGCATATTTAGGCATCCATTAGCATAGGTGGGAGATGCTCAACACCACACGAAGTAATTTGGGCTACAGCTATTTTGCAGTTTCAGTATTCTTTTATGACAAAGCACAGAAACTCCTTGACTCTCTTTCTGTGTGGATTATTGAAGTCATACATGACTACAGTTAAGCAGGATAAATCGTACACTTAAAATCTGCTAACTGTTGTGTCTGTTTGCTTCAGGTGAAAAGTAACTTCAGGTAAAAAGATACGGCGAGAACAGCCTAGTGCTGTTGTACATATGTGTTCTAACCTAAGAGATCTACTCTATAAGGAACATCTTTAGGCTTGATGAGATACTACAGCTTCTGTGCATCACTAGATACAGCCCAGAAGGCCTGTAGCAGCATATCTTTATGCACATCATTAGGTGTTGGAAACAACACAGATAGAGGTATCTGTGTAAAGAAAGATGACTCTTTCTTTATCTGACTGTCAGATTCAGTCAGAAAACTGAAGGGTAAATAAAACACTGTCAGACACAGTGTGTTACAAGCTTACACACTTCCACACACACAACTTTCCTCATAACTCGAGAGTTTCTTTGCAGTATTTCCAGCATCTATAGAAATTTGTAAGGTATACTACAGAGTATCTGTGGTAAAATTGTTCTGTTAACTGTAACTGAACAGAGATTTATGTTTGGCTGATACCTGCAGTAGCCCCTTCATGTCTTCATGTGTTAAAGAAGTGCCTGAACTAGGAATCTAGGATACCTTCCCACACCTTCAGCCAGCATCCAGACTGGTCTGATCAGCCTCTGAAAGTGGGCAGTTGTCTGTAGAGAGGACAGGCTCTAAATCTGATGCCACCCCGATGATACAGTCTACACTACCGCGTATGTGTGTAGACACACAGATAACAGTTAAGTTCTAATGTCCTGCCTGTGCAAAGGCTAGGCAGTTCTACTAATCTGTGCTTGAACAGTTCCATGGCTTTGAAGGTAAAGGGTGAGAATCTGACTCACCAAATTAGATGTGGCCGTCTGGGACCTTCAAAATCTGAAATTCTCTTTTCTCTGGCTCTGCAGCAGGTACCTGATACCACAGGAAGGCTCACTCATTGCATAAAATAATGTAAATATGGAGAAAAGTAAAGCTGCTCAGGAAGGAGACTAACAAAAGAGAGCCCATCTTCCAAACACACTTTCCTTCTCAGGTGCAGGAGCATTCCCTCACCTTAAGTTTCCATTTTCTCCTGAAGCTGGAGATGCTGGCTAAATATTTGGCCCACTTTTAATCAGTCATCAGATGGTCATACTTTTCTGGAGTAAATTAAACTTTTGTTTCAAGAAGGAAGGACTACAGCAACTTTGCAGCTACTGCAGTATAATTTTGATTCTGTCTTCAGTTACATGGGATATAATGGATCCTTACTGTTCCCACTGCTGTTCTGGGGATGCACGACCAGCCCAAGTACATGGACTCGTCTCCTCATTCCCTCTGCTTTTTCAGTGGGGGTCTGAATCAGACCTGGGAGGCTTGGTTCTAGAACTGATGTTCATAAATTCATTATGAAAAATCTGACTTCAGACTTTCCTTCCAGGCTCAGAGAAAAGTGCAGGATACAGGAGAATCCCATTTCATTTACAATTGGATTCTCAGTACAAATTCAAAGGGATAGAACCTTGGCTCTCAAAACCTAAATTCTATTTTAATTATATAATTACAGGTAATAAAAAACCTGTGAAACAAATATTTTACAATTCAAATAGTAATATATCTGTAATATACTAGAAATATAGTTTAAAAATGTCTCCATATTCTTAATTAGTATAAAGTTTAATTTTATGCTTTGTATAGAAATGATAGCTTTACTTGTTACTGCCTCAGCAGAAGGAAAAAGTTTCTAGGTAGATAAATAGCATTGGGAAATTAAAAAATATTTTATTTTGCTCTTTTTTTTGGTAATAGAAAAATAGCCTTTAAAAATAGATTGTTAAACATATGGGCTTATATTAAAGTAAAATCGTGTATTATATACAGTAAGGCAGTATATCATATATTATCCTGCTTTCTTTTTCATTTTGGTTTGTCTGGACTAGGATATGAATGGGATGCAGTTTTCTGTCACATTGAACCAAGGCAAAAATATATTTAGAAGAATTTGTTATTTTACTGCAATTTGTAGAATATATTTTCTTTTATATTTGATTTGTCATGTATAAGAGCTCCTTTTTCTCAAGGCTTGAGAAAAAAGATAAAGCAAACATAATCAAGTGTCAGAATGCATTCAGAAGAAAAGACATTGTAGGTAAGAATACTGTTGTGCAATGATTTATCTAATGTAGGAACTGCTCAGATCGCTATGGTTTGCTGACTGACCCATAACAATTTTCATCTTTGTTGAATCTGTGGTACTTCCACAGGCTTCATCAACCAACAGAAGTTTGGCAGAACTGAATAATTATTTTCCAGTGTGTTTTTTATGACTGGCAAGATGCATTTCCTCATTTCACTGTGTCAGAAATGTGTGCTAATGATCCAGGATTTACGGCCACAACTATTACCTCGACGCACAGATTATTTTATTACCTGTACAGTGCACATGGGGGGATAGGTTTTTAAAGGCTGGGCTTTTTAAAAGAACTGTTTGCTATGTGACTTTGTTTTACTGCGTGTAACTACTATGTATGTGCTGCACTAGAAGGTTATTTAAAGAAGGGCATAAAGGAAGATGGGTCCATGTAGTCTGATCCACTTGTGTCTCTTCTGGAGTCGCTTGGAGCTGTCGTGCTGTAGCTCGTATTCTTCTCAGCTTGACTTTGCTGAGGGTTCTGAGATGTTTCTGCTACAGGTTCTTGAGATACAGGTGTGTTCTGGGTGCGCTGATCTGGCAATAATACCAAAATGTGATGGTCCACAACTGTCGAGACCTTGGTATATTCTTTGCTGGTTCCTGGAAGAGTGCATTTTTTGGTCTTTCCACTATTTTCTTTATGTTTCAGTAATAGTGTTGGTTCCTCATCTTGTCTGACTTTATGAACTTCTACATAGTCCATTCGTTTAGGATTCATGAAAGGTGACTTGTCATTGTGTTGGTTTTGTCTGATCTGCACTGTGGTTTGGTCAGTTCTGGAATATTCCATTTCACTTATCTTTTCCACGTCATCATACACAGTTTCAGCAATTGGATACAGCGACTGACGATTTTCTTCATTTCCCACCAAAACTGGTGAAGTGTTCACATTTGCGGTGTTCCGTGTTATCTTGAATGCCTCCATAGTGCTGTGGTAGGCAAACATAGCAGCCTGATTACTGGGTAACTGAGCTGCCAGCCATGTGTATGGCTTTATACTCTCACTGTTACAAGGGAGCGTTTTCTGTTCTGAAGCCGTATACTGAGTTTCCCAGCTCCCTTTTCCTCCTTTCTTTTCTTTAGCTCCTCCATCCTGTGTTTGAAGAGTAGATGGAAGGCCGCGGGATTCCCTGCACTTCACAGGGAGGAGAGAAGGGCTATCACAACTCCCTCGGCCTGAGTCACTGTCTGTTTCCTTGAGTATGATTTTTGTATTTTTACTGGGAGTGTCATGACTTGGCATGAGTTGCTGATCCTCACTGTCCTCTACCTCCAGATATTCTATCAGTAGTTCCTCGCAGTCTGATGTTGGAGGGAAACCATGGCAATCAAGAGCACTCAGTAATTCTTCAGATTTTCCTGTCTGAAGGTATAATGAAGAGGATATAATTTTTCATTATCAACCTTAGGGATTATTTGACTAGAACAATTGTGAACAATCTATGTATTTGAAGTACAAACACCTCGATAGTTATATTGATTGCTAGACCTAATCCTGATTTCTACTGCTGCAGAAAATACTGAAAGAAAGTAAGAAAAATTCTTGAGTTTCTTCAGCGGAGAGACAATCATAAACCTCATGTTTCTAATGTGGGAGCGCCAGGGAGCTTTTGGCAGATATGAATCTCCTGAGTTTTACAAGAAGGAAATGGAGGAGAATTGCAGTGCACCCATCTCCTTCCTCTTCAGCACGGCAAAATACTATAGAGATCCTCTTCCATAAGAACTACAAGGAAGTTCGCAAAGGCATTTCCTCATGTCCCAGGAAACAGGGCAGTCACAAAACCCGTTCTTAAATACTCTCCTGTTACAAGTGCAAGGCAAAACTCTTGCTCACACATATCCTCCACATGTTTAACCAGAAAGTGTTGCTTATTTCCAACATTGATTAATTGAAACAGTTTTACACTTTAGTGTGGTACTTGTGCTTGCTAGTACAGAAACTGGGAAAACCATGAGTTTTGGTGAATTCTTTTGCTGTTACCTGTGGTACTCACCTCCAGCAGATGTGTATCTATGCCTTTTATCTTAGGTCCTGGAACTGGTGGCAGGATAAAGGCCATCATTCTAGAAAAAAACCCGTAACAGACATATCAGGTGTAAATACAGATCCGATCTCACTATTTGTTCTCGCATTTCCACAGAATGTGACCAAGATTTTAAACTCTTCTCCCATGTCTTATACATCCCAGTTGGACCACTGTCTCCTGTCTGCCTCTCAAGCTGGGTAATTCACAAATATAGTTACAGCTCATAAAGTACCCTTAGTTGTATTCATAGAAAACACCAGTAGTACAAAAGTTATTCAACTGGAAAAGTAAAATTACTAATTTCCTTTTAATTGTCATCTCTCCCTTAGCCTCCAGTTCCCTAATACCATTGTAAATTCATCACTGGCCAAGAAACAGTGAAGTGAGGCACAGTTAAGGAGAGCTAGTGGGGCTGTCTGTGCATCTTTGACTGTCACCTGATTACTGCTAAACAGGATTTATGGTGAAGGACATGGCTTTTCCAACCACAGTTTCTATCCCTTTCTTCTACTTAGCCAGTATTTTTTGTAAGACTTGTAAAAAAGCAATAATCTTTGCCACACCTTTGTCTTTCAAATTTGACTGAAATTAGTCAGGATCTAAGAAATCATTTGGTGAATTCCTAGAGAGGCTGGCGGAAAGACAATCTCATAATACAACCTTGTTTACTTTAGGAAATTATGACAAAACCTAAAGACATGTCTCCCACAGGAACAGGGATACTCCAAGTAATGTTTGATGAACATTACATGACTAGCCAAGATTAGTGAGATCTAACAGAGACAGATCTTTACCAACTGGGAATGTAGCCTGGTTTCCATAAGGAGCAGAAACACTGCTTTTTTCAGTTGCAAATAAAGTCAAATACCTATAACTACTAGTTTATAAGATAAGGCAAGTGCCATAGGAAATTGAATCAAATATTAGAACTCTGTTTTTTAAGAGTTTTCTCTGATCTTGGACTCCATGCAATTATGAAATTGGTGGCTTACCTGTACCCTTTCATGATCATTATCCAGCTCATGATTAAACATATAAGAGATGACAGGACACCAACGATGATCCATACAACCATATCTTTTACTCCAAAATCTAAGAAAAAACCAGAAATATTTTAAAGACACATATCTAGCATATGCATAGTCAGCATGCCAAAAAATTCACAAATTACTTTTATTTTTAAAATTATCCTAAACAGCCAAATTTATTATCACATGGAGGCCTTCAGCAGCACAGACAGATCTCAACAATCCCTATAATATTGAATAATGAATATAATTTTTACTAATGGTACTGCACAGGAAATAAATTGTCTTGGAAAAATCATACAAAAATACATGAAGAGGAAAATTTTGTCACAGCCAATTATACAGATTGGGTTCAAATCCAGTTGTACCAAAACTGTAGTAATTTCATTGTTAATACATACAATTAATTAAATGCTGGGTTAAGTGACCTAGGATTACATATTTTTAAGGATTTTTATTGTAATGTAACGCTTTTTATACTGAAGTGCTTATTTCATATTAATTCCAGATAAAGAGTAATGAGGAGCTGTTACAGTCTGAAGGTGGTCGCTCTTTGTTGTCTGTGTCACAGTTTTAATGCAGTTGCCAGTGTTCTTTTAATTAAAAAACTATCATAAAGGGAACAAATGAGTCAATAGACAGAAAGGAAACAGTTTAAATAAGCAAAGAAATTATTCACCTTCTTAACTCTATCATAAAGTAATGAAGAGGAAAGGTAACTGGGGAGGGTTCAGGGATGATAAGGATTTGGTTACTTTAGCAATGATGTTGTGGTCTATCCTAGGGAAACTAAGGGATCTGCATGGGTGCCACAAACAGCTAACAAAAAGAAATATAACATGAACTCGCATGTAATAACAGTTACTGGAGGGATGCCTGGCCACTTACCAGGAGGGATCTCAGTGTACATCTCTGGGCTCCACTCACTCCACAATCCATGGTGGTCTGGTTTGCAGTGCATCTGTACAATGTACTTCTTTCCAGGAATTAAACTACGTGCTGTATATTGTGTTTGCTGTCCAACAAAAACAGTCTGGAAATAAAATAAAATCCACAGCTAAGGTTTTGCCAATCAAGATGGGAATATAGAATGAGTCTGAATATCTTTTTCCTAATGTTTTTTGAGCAGGCATGGAATAATGGTAGACTTATTTTATTTCTGTGGTTTTATTTCTGCTTTCCAGCAGGTGGGAATGAGATCTGGCTCTGGTATACAGTGCAAATTAAACTGCTGTAAAAACTTATCATGAATTTATGGCAAATAGGGAAGGAGCTGTGGTAATGGTAGGAACTGCAATGGTGACAGGAAGAGGAGGAGGCAAAAAACAGAAATGGAGAAAGAAAATGCAGAGAGGAAGAAGGAATGTGGAGTGGTAGAAATGCACAAGATAATAAAAAGTAGGTCTTGCAATGGCCAGAGGACCAGAGGGAGGTGCAGTGGGAGGGGGAATACAGGAGGAGACACAGAGGAGGTTTGGAAGTTCTGCAGACAAGAAGGGGATGCAGTCAAATACCAATAGCTGGAGTCTTTAATTTGCCAGTCAGTTGTTTAAGTTGTAGACCCTGGCCATAGAAAATTATTATTATCGTGTGGCCATTACAATTACCTGACTGAAGCTGAGAATGAAGAATTTAAACTACAATGCCAGTATGATTAATAAATAATGACCACAGTTATCACCTGCTATTTTACAGGAGCATGTGAGATACTAGTGTTCTTAGCAGGAAATCAGAGGTCACACAAGCACTTTTGAAAAATTATGAATTATTTAGAGTGTCTGCTTCATTACATTCAGGCATGGGATGTGGCTGGCAAAATCTGGCTGGTCAGAAAAAATTATCTAGCAAAATTTGTGACATCCTTACGTCCCATTCCTCTCCTTCAGGCTTTAGTCGCAATTCATATTCAAGGGTAAGCCATCCAGATCTGACATCAGCTAGTGGGGGTGGAGACCATGTCACGACCAGATATGTTTTTCTCTCTGACTTTTTTAATTCCAGAGTTATATTCACGGGAGGATCTGGCTGTACTGTTGAAATAAAAGAACTGTCAATAAGAATCAAAGTGACTTTTTTCCTTGCATCTTAGGAAGAAATATAAAATTATGTGAGTGGAAGGGTTGCCATCTCCACTGTGTCTGGTGATTTAAAACTGCTACTGGGATATAGAAATCAAAAGTTTTCAGATAAACTAAATATGGATTTATGAATTTTAACCCCCTCCCCCCAAATAGTAATAAGTATGTTGAATTCATATTAAGATTTGCCTTAATAATTTATAATCAAAATTTTTTTTCTTACATTGCCATTTATTGTTACTTTTCTCCACAACTATATTTCAAAGTTAACATCTTTAATGTTATGTTATGAAAGTTATGTTCTACTATAATCTTATCAAAACTTGGCATAAATATTTAGGAACACTGAAAACATAAATGCAAGCTAATGAAACTTGTCCCCTCCATCTTTTACATTTTGAAAACACAACCACATGATCCCTACACTCATATGAAAGGATACTTAAAAGTAAACCAAACCCAGCATATTAAAGCTCTGTCTGTATATCAAAAATAAACCAAAATGGAACACAGGTTTCTCCTACAGTCAGGCTTGCATCTTCCTCAGTTGAAAGCCAGAGCTTCTGCATATTATGCATGTATTTTACCACTGTCTGATCAAAGATTCATCAGGTCACCACACTGAGGTAAAATATAAAGCCATTTCTCCAGCAGCCCTTTTCCAGTTGCCAGACTCCCGACAGCCAGATCCTTGACAACAAAATGGTTATCAAGGATAATGTTCCGTTCCCTTAGATAAAACCCTAATTACTTGTCCGCAGTCACTCTGTAGAAAAAGTCTGAGAAAAAGATTATCAGTACACTGCTATAAAAAGCACTAATGCAGCTTCTCTTGGGTCTGGAAACTACTTTTAGGTAATCAGATTTAAGTATTATTAGTTAAGAGAGCAAATTGATTTCAATTGCTTGTACAGTGGAAAAAAGATTTTAGCCGGATTATGTTTCTTAGGATTTGACTACAAGAAATATGGAAAATCAATAAATGTTTATCTGAACATAATTTTAAAGCTTTTAGCATTTTTGGCTTCTTCTGAAAATAAGATGGTAAAGAGATGAATATTGATTTATTATTACACTAAGGAATATCTTATTTGTAAAAGTTTTTAACTTGGATATAATACTATATAGAAGGAGAGCTGGAATAAAAATTCTTGTGTCAAACCCCATGATTCCGAATCATATGGTTCCACAGAAACTACATTTTAACTCTTACCTATGTAAGTCACATCGACATAATGAGGATCAGAGACATTACTTCCCATTTCATTAGTTGCCCTCACAGTAATATTGTATATGGTCCAGAAAGAGGTGTGTTTTTTATCAAAGTAGCACGAATTGGGGCCTGAAGTTTTGTAATCTGGACATTCATAAACTTTTTCTTCTCTGAAATGAAAGAATCCCAGTGATTAGGTTACACAGACTAAAACACGTAATTTTGGTTACTAGTACTTCAGCATTATTTGGGGCTGATTTGGATTTTTCACAACTGGCAATGTGAAGAAAATCAGAAAAATGCTTCCAGATTAAAGAGTCATTGGATAATCCCAGAGACAGTACTAAGCATTTTCCCCACAAAGTAAACACCAGAAAGCCTGAAGAATTTAGGCTGTTGCAGATGAAGCTGTGGGCTAGTAGAGCAAAGCTCTTACTTCTCTGAAAGCCACTGTCCATGGCACAGCCCAGAGCCCTTACATGTTCCAGGGACTAGAATAGAAGTGATTAGTGAAGTCTTCTAACCCATCTATTAAAAATTATGTATTGCCAATGTTCATTCCACACTTACAGAAATTCTGTTTTTTTATTCTAATATGCTTTCAGAATTTATTTGGTCTTTCATCTCTTGATCATCAACAAAACAAAACAAAACAAAACAAAACCCCCAAAAACCCCTCTACTTTATACCTCTCCTTCACATCCATAAGAAAGCTTCCCAAAGTCAGAGGAGGGGTAGCAGAGAAAATTGAGTATGTAGTATTTGCTTACATGCTCTTCCTAGATGCACAACAACAAAAGAGAAAGCTGTGGATGTAGACCTCTTACTCTGCCATACCTGGCTGGACCAGAATGTGTTTTTTTACACTAAGAGTGGGTTCTCAGCGGACATTTACAGAGTTTAGCATCTATTTAGGTCATTGCAAGTTTGAGCAGTACTAGGTGAACTGAAAAGGACCAGAAAAGGTTCACAAGACCTAAAATATTTATTATCTCTTTCTTTAAATGAATGTTTAGCACTTTAACTGAGTTCTAAGGAAAGATTACTATGAAAAACAGAAGACATTCATGGCCTATGAGTACTGGTGCAAAACAAGCCTTATCAGAAGATGAAAGTTTTAGTATTTGATAATTTTGGAAAGTTTTATTTCTAAGACTGCATGGTTGAAGAGTTTTAGGACTGTGCAGTTGTATTGTTTACTAATATGCTGTTGATGAGCAATGAATAGACAGAATTCACAGTAATTCACCTGCTATTATAAAAAGATCAAGATTTTATATTTCAATTTTAGACATGTTGCTGCCTTAGTGTGGTGCCATAACATGCCACTGAACAAAACCATGGACTAGAAAACGGCATCTCCTGATACAAGGAGGAAACCAACAAGGACTGATTTTCCAGCTCCTTCCAACAAAACACTGAATAACTACACAATGCTTATTACCCCTCTTTGCTGTAAAGCAAAGTGTGGTTGGTTGAGAGTTCTCCATCCAAAGCAGGTTTCCACCAACAAGTAAATGTTTCTTTTTCAGGAGAACGGCACTTTATTATTCTAGGCTTTTCAGGAGGTAACCGTTCTGTAAGAGATATAGAAATAAACTGATTAGTAAGTTTAATC
Source organism: Cisticola juncidis (assembly GCA_013400215.1). Lineage (NCBI taxonomy): Eukaryota > Metazoa > Chordata > Aves > Passeriformes > Cisticolidae > Cisticola > Cisticola juncidis. Next base: position 264,614 of record VXBR01004627.1, on the reverse strand, counting down.
CATTAGGTCCACCTTGAATTCATAAAACAATGTCAAGCAGAGAATAGGAAAATCTGAAAAAAGAAAAGGTTTTGCTTCTAGTAGCAACAGGAAAGGAGGGAAGATTTGCTGCTTATGGCAACAACTTGCTACTTTCACCTCGATTCAGAATTCTCTTTCACTGCATCTGAATTGAAGAATGGTTTTAGTTTACTGCCTGTGGCTTTCTTCCACCCCAAAATCTCATAAAGAATGTTGCAATACTGTCATAGCAGGCTCTATAAAATTATTTAAAATACACTCTACTGTCCAATCTGTTTTCTATAGTGTTCTGGTTTCAGCTGGGGTAGAGATAATTTCTCCTTAGTAGCTGGTAGAGTGCTGTGGTTTGGATACAGTATGAGAATAATTTTCATAATACAGAGATATTTTGTCACTAAGTCATGTTTATCCTAAACCAAGAACATTTTTGTGTCTCCTGCTCTGTCAGTGAAGAAGTACGAAACAGAAGAAAAAGGTTGGGAAAGAGTATAATCAGGACAGGTGACCACACCAAAGGGACACTCCATCCATAGAACATCATCTTCAGCATATAAATTTGGGAGTTACCCAGAACCAGTGCTCATCAGATCCAGAAATTAGGTCTGGCATTGATCAGCAGTGGGTGAACAAATATATTGTCTATAAATTTCTGGTGGTTTTTTCCCCCTTTTTTATCATCATTATCACCATCTACAATTATTACTATTATTATTATTACATTTTACTTTGTTTCAATTATTGAACTGTTCTTATCCCAACCCACAGATTTTACCTTTGATTCTTCCCCTTATTGCACCATGGTGACATATGAGTGAGCGGCTGTGTGATGGTTTGTTGTCAGCTGGGCTTAAATAACTACATACAAAGACATTTTTTTTTTTTCAAAAGGTGTGTTTTAAGATTATTCTGTTTGTTTGAAAGGTATGCTGTAATTTTTTTTTGCTTTTAGGTAAAAAAAATTAAGGATGTAAATGTTTGTCTATTTGTTTGTGTTCTTGCCAGTAATTTCCTTCTGAAGTACTCAAACAAAGAAGCAGCTCTCATATTTCACTGTAATGTTGTTATGCTCAGTACTCAGTCTACTTGCATGATTGCTCCTGAGCAAGTTTTTATAGTTTTCAAGAACAGCACTTAAGATTTGGGCAGAGAAAAATGCTTAAATTTTGAATAGGCTGAGGCTCATCAAAACCCTGAAGTGATTGAAACTTTTGCAGTTATGTATTTGTGGCAAAAATATGCTCCTATTACATAAATAATATATATTTTCTACTATGTACAGCAAAGACATTGATTTTCCAAATTTCTAATTGCCTAAGGCAGATCTGAAAATGGGATATTTAAAAATATTTTTCTGTTAACAGTACTTCAACACCCTCCATGTCAAATAATGAATAATACAACTAGTAACTGAAGAAGAAGTTTTGAGACAACTTGGCTAAAGTGTCTGGCAACAAGATATGATGTCATACATATTTAGTGTGTCTACTCAAGTCCAGTAAAACACAGATAGTGACTTCCATGTGGTAGTATCTGTAAGTGTCATGCTCTGTTAGACACATGTGTGCTTTCAGTCCAGGCTCTTACACTTTATAGATATTTATAGCTATGTTTAAAAATCAATGTAATTTTTAAATAAAGGGACAGAGACAATAATTTAGTTAGGCACACCTGTATCAGAAGTGACTTCCTAGTAAATACCACCTTGTTTATCATAGCCAGTTTCAGCAGAGGATCCTGACTGGATCAACAAGATAAACAAAGCAATTACACAGAAAGTATGGTAAAATGCACTGAGCACTACAACGTATCCGTGTGAGAGGCCATGTTTTCAAAACTGGCATTTAGTCACCTTCACAGCATTGAACCTGCTAAAATTTAAAAGCAATTTACAGAGTAGCAATCATCCACTCACTTTTACGGATCTGAATGCTTCTTTCCGGGCTCCACTCGCTCCATTCTCCAAGGTCTAGCATGCAACGCACCTGAACAACGTACTTCATCCCAGCTTGCAGGCTGGTCACCACGTAGTGCGTCTGCATTCCTACAGACACTGTCTGGAAAACAAAATGGACTGGGAAAATAACAGGGAATTGGGCCACTTTAACAAATAAACCATGAAGAAACAGGTGTGTGTTACTGACTTCTGAAAGTCAGGGGTTTAAGTTGGGTATTTATAAGATATTAAGTACAAAGAGGCAGAAGTAGTGATTTAGCAGAAAAAAAAAATCACTGCTGATTGATATTCAAGAACATATTGAACTGTAGACTTCCTAGTACTCCATCAGATCCACAGTGCAAGGAACATTACAAGTAGTCCAGCCCACATATAAACCCTCCACTGAAATTCTTCTCAGTGGCTTTCAGTGACTTTCTCAGACCCTTCTAATTTCTTCTCAGAACTATTGCAAAATGTGTAGCATTCTGTATCATCAAGGATTCGACAAGCTGTGTAGCATTGAGGACACGTGACTATAACTTTAAAAATTATATTTTTTCCTGAAAACTCAGCTGTAGCAGTACCAAAGCTGATTCTCAGAAATGTGGCAAAAGGTGGCGAATGTCAATGGAAATGGTTAATGTGAGTAGGCCACAGCAGAATTTCTGAGGGGCAGGTTGCCTCTAGCTGATCATGTTGAAGAGGATGATGATAACTGGGTTTTGTTGTACATAATATTAGGATGATTATGTAAATATGTTGAATTTCATGGTCTCTACATACCATGCCAGTATTTTTCTTGGTTACATTAATTTTTCTATTCTTACACAAAGTAACATTTTTATAGGACCAATTAAACTGAGACAAGAGAATTCACTGAATAGAGCATTTATAAAACAAATATATTTTTCCCTTACCTCCCACTCTTCCTTTTCCTCAGGCTTTAGTCGTAGCTCATAGTGATATACATGTGAATTAAAGCTGGCATCAGCTAATGGGGGTGGAGACCATTTTGCCCAAAGGTATGACATGTTAGCAGATGTGTTTGTTTCTAGAGAGAGGTTCACAGGAGCATCTGGCTGAACTGTATAAATTAATGAAAAGTGTGCCATTTAATTTTGTCTCAGAAAAGACATCTCCTTTATGTTTTTATATGTCATCATATTAATTTCAGATAATTCAGCACTGTCAAAGAATATCAGAGAAGCATTCAATTTTTCCTTTCTCCTTAATGAGTTTAACTAGCTCCTGACTGCTAATAGTACCAGCAAATCTTAAACTTTACTTTGATTTTGTCAGGCTAAGGAAATACAAATCATAATTTCATAAGGCCACTCTTGCAAAATTAAAATATCGGCTATTTCATAGCTAGAAATCTAAGTACATGATAATTAAAATGGTATATTATATGTGTGCAGAAAATAGAATGGAGACAGTAATGTAAAATACTACAGCAAGCCTGCATAATGCTCAGGCAGTTATTTTTACCCTTCCAAGACTGCAATGCCAACAGTCAGAAAGATTTTTACATTTGAAATATTAGTTAGCTTAACCTAATTTGAAAATTCTATAGTCTACATTGAGTCTAATTAAAGTACTGCAGACAACTAGAAAATGAAGCAATTTTTCAGCTGAAGTTAAAACTTTTACATATTTATACATGAAATCCTACAATCAAGTATGTAGTTAAAAATTTATAATTAAACGGAAGTTTTCACATATATTTTACATGCATATTTTAGATTATCTTTAAAAAGCACTTCTCAATAGCAACTGTCTCATCGTTAGGAAAGAAATCTTTCACCACTAGCCATTCTGGGATTAAAAACTGTGCACATCTCCAACAAATTTGTTTTCCATTTCATTCTTTGATTTTACCTATGGAAGTTATATCCACATGCTGAGGATCTGAGCTGTTACTTCCAATCTCATTTGTTGCCATTACAGTGATAATATATGTTGTCCAGGGATTAGTGTGGTTTTTATTGAAGTAGCAGGAATTTGGACCTGATGTTAGGTAGTCTGGACATTCATAGATTTTTTCTTCACTGAAACAAAATGGTTTAAAAATTTAGGAAATGAAGCAAAGCAGATAATATTCTAGTAATGGACTAAATGGACTAGGTTCAGCAGAGAAATATGAAATATTTTTGTATATATATATATATATAAAATAAAATCGCATATATAATTTATAGATATAAATAAACAAATTTAAATCAATAAATTTATAAATATAAAATATATATATAGTTTATAGTTTTATATTATATATATCTGTAATCTGTAATCCCATCTCTTGGAAACATTTTGGTACACATCAAACGCCATTACCATAAATGCTTCATTGATGTTTTTACTGCAGTTACTTTGATGAATGTTTTCACCTCCTTTTTTATACATGGGAATAAATCAACAAAAGAATAGAAACAGAAGTTTCCAGAGACTGAACAAAGAAATTTTAACAATATTTATAAGCAAGTAAGAGGGAAATGAAAAATATTTACTTCACTTACATAAGTTGCTAAATATCTTTGCATATTACCCCTAGAGATTAAACTTATTAGCCTTATGGTGGAGAACTGTTTTATTGATCAGTTTGTTTTCATCAAGATCAGAGAATCATTTAGGTTGGAAACTCCTCTAAAGTTGTCAAGTCAAGCTTTGACCATCTTCTCAACCAGACCATAGCATGAAGTGCCATGTCTAGATGTTTCTTGAACACCTCCAGGAATGGTGACTCCACAACTTCCCCGTGCAGCCCATTCCAGTGCTTTCCCATCCTTTCAGTGAAGAATTCTTCCTGAGGTGCAACCTGAACCCCCTCTAGTGCAGTTTGAGGCCGTTTGCCCTTGTGCTATCACCATGCCCTGAGAGGAGAGACTGACCTACACATGAGTACAGCCTCCTTTCAGGTGGTTGCAGAGAGAGATAAGGGCCCCCCTGAGCCTCCTCTTCTCCAGGATAAACACCCCCAGCTCCCTCAGCCACTCCTTGCTGGACTTGTGCTCCAGCTCTGTTACCCTTCTCTGGCCATGCTCCTTGTAGTGAGGAGCCCATGACTGAACACAGGGTTTGGGTGTGGCCCCAGCAGTGCTGAGTACAGGGGGAAATCCCTGCCCTGGTCCTGCTGGCCACATTATTGCTCACACAGGCCAGGTGCCAGTGGCTTCCTGCCTACCCAGGTACACAAGTGCTCATGTTCATGCCCAGGTTCTTCTCTGCTGAGCCACATTCCAGCCACTCTGCCCCAGCCTGGAGCTGCATGAGGTTGTTGAGACCAAGGACAGGACCTGGTACTTGGCCTTGTTGAACCTCACACCATTGGATTCAGCTCATCAATTCATCAATGCAGATCCCTCTGCAGAGCCTTCCTGAACTCCAGCAGATCAACACTCCTGCCCAACATCTGCAAACTGACTGAGGGACCTCTCAATCCTCTCATCCAGATCATCAATAAAGATATAAAATAGGACTGACCCCAACACTGATCCCTTAAGGACACCACTGTGACTGGTTGTAGCTGGATGTAACTCCCCTGAGCACCACTCCCTAGGCCCAGCCATCCGCCAGTTCTTAACACAATAAAGAGTGCTCCTGTCCAAACTATGGGCTGCCAGCTTTTCCAAGAGAATGCTGTGGGAGACATTATCAAAGGCTTTGCTGAAGTTCAGGCAGACTACTTCCATAGCTTCTCCTGACTGGGTCACCTGTTCACAAAAGGAAATCGGGCAGGACCTGCCTTTCCTAAATCCATGGTAGCTAGGCCTGATCCCTTGGTTGTCCTGTGTGTGCTCTATGGTTGCACTCAAGGCAACCTGTTCCTCAACTTTCCTGATGTCAAGTTATTTGCTTTTTAAAATGATCATCATCACAACTATCTCAAAAAAATTACTCCACAGTCAATTACTTATTGCCTTTATATGGGTCTTTGGCATCTTTAGGAGAGGGATTTTGTGCTCAGAGCTGTCCTGGGTGATGTATTCACAGCCTACCCCAGGTGTGAAGAATTACTCAAATGAAAAGCATCAGCTGATGTGGTGCAAGAATGGACTTTAATTCCACTATTATGCTCTATGTATCATCAATAGTAAGGTTTCGTATTATTTATTCTTATTATTCCAGGCAGTTTTGTCACAGTTCACGAAAAAAAGATGGGAGAAAGGGGACTGTACCTAATGAGCCTAGAAAGGTAATTGTGGCCCATTTCTAAAGTGCTTGGCAGAGCCTGGGTTCAGCAGATTTAATGAAAAGGATAACCACTCCTGTCCTTCCCTAAGGAGAACAGCTCTGGGTAGTATGACAGGTATGAATTAAAATGTTCATTAAACTTTTTGATCAAAACTGAAACATCTGAGCTTTCATAAAATAAAAGTTCTCAAATCATTGCTCTGTGTGTGGTAACTTCATTAAAGACTGTATCTTTTCTACTCAGTGATTTGGAATATTTAATTGTAGCAGGAATATTTGAAGTTTTGTCTCACCTATTCTGAACCTCATTGGATTTATTAAAAAAAGTAGTCTTTGAGCCTCCCTGCTTACTTGTCCCTGTTCAAAGACTAATTGTTTTCAGGAAGAAAATACAGTTAAACAAAGAGAGACAGGTTAAGTAAAGTTGCCAAACATATACACACTTTATTCCTGAACAGGATGAGGGAGTGGAGAATTTACCAAAATATTAACTTTTGAGATGCGATACTATGTCCAACCACTGACCATAAAACCAATAGCAGAAAAAATTACTATAGTCCAGATGGGGGTTTTGGTGTGCATGGTAATAGACAAGCTCCTTGTCTGGGCCCCACCAACCTCACTGCCCTTGCCCAGCCCCTCCATGCACTACCTGGGTGCAGGTCCCCAGTTCAGCTGAGTCTCCAGCTCCACATTTCCCAGGCCCAGCCTCTGAGCCAGCCCCAACCCAGGATGTCCTGGCCCAGCCTGGCCTCAGTCTGTCCCCACGGAGGTGACCGATGCCAGGGCTGGGCTGCCCCCTCCTGCCCTGTGCCATGGCTGGGGGATTGGGAGACCTGCTGCCCTGTGGTGCCCTCATGCTCCAGTGCTCAGAGCAAACCCTGATCAGCTGAAAGCTGTGTGCTCCCCAAAAAGATGGGCAAACATGCCTTTGTTCACGGCACATCTTCAGACAACTGGGATTTTTGGTAGATGTGCTTCAGGAGGGACAGGCTGAAGATTTGGGGCTGTTAGTCATCATGTTTTCTTTCAACAGAGGAAGCTATGGATCTTATGCAACCTTTCTTGTCTATCTGAGGTTAAAATAGATTCATAAAAACAACTTTACAGATTGATATTGTCATTCTCTCCGTCTGTCATAGCCATCATTTGATCACTTACGGAGTACATATGCACCACTTCTTACCTGTCCTTGCTGTAGAACAGGGTGTAATTGTTAGGCAGTCCTCCATCTGAGCCAGGCTTCCACCAACATGAAAAAGTTTCCTTTTCTAGAGAACGACATCTTATTATCTGAGGTTTTCCAGGGTATGACTGACCTATGGAAGTGCAAAAATCCAACTAGTTACATTAGAATTGGGCAATGCTTTTGGATGCTATTGTTGATTGGTAAGTCAACCAAGCAATCCTTTTTTGAAGACAATAAACTTACATGAAATTGTGGACTGACTTGGGCAAATAACTCTGTCTGGGAAAAGGATCAATATTCTCAGAAAAGTAAACACATTTTACTTCAAACTTCTAAAATAGCTACTAGAATGATTTTGCTTTTTAACATGAACACTTTTTTACCTGAGCTTGAGATGGTGTATTTATCTCCAAATTAAACTAGGAAGATTGGAAATAAATATATGACTTTTAGGGTTTGTCCCCATAAACATTAAAATTTTTTATCTTCAGATTATTTTAAGATTAAATTTCACCTTCAATTTGCAACAGAACCAAAATTCCATTCTTTGTGCATATTTGGGATAAGTTATAGGTCAGACAATTATAAAAAGAAGGAAATCAATGGGCTAGATGCAATTTTTGGGTACTGGCCACCTGGTGTATTCATTAATCATTCAAATATTCCCTGTTAATCCAAATACATTCAAGAATATTTTGTGTTAAGACTACTTCTCGTTAACTTATACCATACTTATACCATATAGAATACAGACCATATAGAATACATATATTCACATTCATTCTACCACAACAAGCATATAACCTTTTAACCTAAGCTTATCTTTATTTCATGAAAGTTCCACATTATTATCTCAAATGGTTTAACTATTCATATGCTAACTACAAAGAAGGAGGTAGGCATAAAGTAAATATAGGGGTGGAGTAAGTACCCTTCCGTATTGCCACCAAAAAATCCTTAAAATAATAGTATAAAAAGAAAATACAATGCCAGCCATTTTCAAAATTTCCATACCAAACTTCAAAAGAAAGTCATTTAAATACGTGCATGCTCCAGTGGTGGTCAGGATAGATTGGGTAAAGCCTCAGACTTTTCTAAAGAAAGTGTCTTAAGGAAAATACAAGTGTTTCAGGAAGTGTACTTACCAGTCAGACCTACTGTAGTCAGAGCAAGCTGTAAAATAATTTGAAGTGTTGAAATGAATCTCTGTTTCATGATGTCTGTCTCTTCTCAGGAGGAAGTATCAGATCAAGGGCTCACTGAAAAACACGCCATCATGCAACAGGCAGTAACAATGCTCAGCATGTAATACGTATCACTTGACTTGATCAAAGTCCTTTTTGAATTGCAGCTAATTGATTCTTGTTCTCTCTCAAAAAGGTGAGGCAACACCAACAGTTCCACTTTGGAAGCTGAAAACGTGAATCTCAGAGAAGCGGGTAGGCCTTCCCAGAGGTCTTTGTATGGTTGGCAATGCTAGGGTTACAATTTCTTAGCATTAACAAATCTTGCATATTTCTTTGGCATCTTGGAATACTGGGTTATCTTAGAGTTTTAACTTCTAGATTAATCAATTAACCTAAGAAAGCAGTCTTTTGCAAGGAAAACCTACTTTTATCCCTACTGATGCAAAGAAGAGATCAACATATTTGAACTCTGAAAGTCTTGAAAACAGAAGGGAAATAGAAAGGGTCCAACAGTTATTGACAAGTTTATGATTTTTGATCCAGTCTCAAAACTTCTCAGTATTTGGGACTGTCAGTATTGAATTCAGGATCATGTGAGCTGAAGAATGCTATTCTTTTGGTGCATTCAACCAATTGTTTTTGCTGCACTTGATTTTGTAATAAATTTCAGCTGAAATACAGATGCCCAAGTGGTCACCAGCTGGGACCAAGACCCAGTCCCTTCAGTGGGCTGACACCACTAGATGTCCTCAGAATTCAGGTTACAACTCTGAGTGAAGTCCCTCTTGCAGCGAAATCTCTGCTTAGCCTGAGGAAACGGCATAACGACTTAAAGCAAACCTCCTGCCTCTCCCACCAGTATGCTCCCCGCTTGGATTTGGCTGCAGTCAGCTATTGGATTCTCGTTAGCCAACCTCACTCTTCAAAACTAAAGGGGAACAATTTTCTATCTAAATAGGGAGCTCCTTGTCTCAACTTTCCACTCCTACACCTAGCACATTCACAGGTGGTTGTGTGCTTGCAACCCATCCCATGTAGCACAGCATGGGAACAAGCTATGTCCTTGGAGAGGAAAAATCCTTTGTGGTTTATCAGATGACTCAATTTTCAGTATGCAATTCATTTTCTACATCAAGAAACTATAATACATCATCATACAAGTGTTTTTCAATCTAAAACATGTTTACTGTGGACAATGTGGAAGAGAATGAGTTGGCTACATTCCCATATGCCATTTCTGAATATCCAGGCATGTTTCAGGCATGTAACTGAGCTACAGGCTAGAAAATTGCATCTGGGTTAGTTTTAAACTCACTCAGAGGATTTTGTGCATAACACAGAGCAAAAAGAGAACGACTTAAGTATAAATTCCAGTGTGGTGTAAACACACACGGTCTTTGTTACTGTAAACAAATGACAAGCACAAGCATCATTGACTTCACCAATTAGCCAAAAACTTGGGGCTATGTAATGATGAACACAGATGATTATGCTCATAAAAGGCACATTTTTCTCAGGTGAAGACGAAATAAGGAAACTACAAACAGTAACTATTTAATGTACATATGGTAGTATTTACTATATTTTATTCCTTCTAAGCATAGTCGAAACATTTGCAAAACACTGTCCTTTTAGGTTAAGACTCATATGGATAAAGAACTAGTACCATGATTTTTTTTAAACTTTTATATATGTATCTATCTGTGAAGAATTGACAGAAAGAGAAACTGATTGCACTGACTGAAAGAAAGAATTTTTTTAGAGTAACACAAGAGAGGCATAATCAAGGAGGATATTTATTAGAGCACTCTTCAAGGAAAATGGGATGATTTTGTAAACTGAAGACCAAAAGAACCAAATTAATAGAATAAGGAAGAAATTAATGCATTTTTAAAAATGCATTTTTCCTCTGGAGCTTTTGAAACTGATAGGATTGTGAACCACTTCTGTAATGTGATTGTGCAAAAGAACAAGAGGGGTATAGGGTTAGGAATATGGACCTATCCATGCCACAGACTAAGCTCTCTCACAGTTCTAGTAACCTACACTTGGGAAAAAACAACCAGATTTCAGAACACAGCTACGAACATGACATAGAGACTCTCTCATGATGGTTTAAAGAATTTGCTTTGTACTCCATGTAAGTGTGGTTATCATCTGAAAACATAGAAAGAGATAAGTGTCAAAAGAGGGAATATAAGAATATGTAAAATAAGAATGTTTCCACAGTTGTTTGCTACTTGGTATTTGTAACTCAAATGGGGCTTAAAAGGCTTCTGGAGAGATGTCTTGTTTTTTTTGAAAATATTTGCTTAATAAAAAGGTAATACTTTGTCATAACTGTATCTAAAGTACATCTTCCCTATCTATGACATCAAAATGTTTTCAGAAATGGGTAATTAGCATTATTGAAGATGTTATGAGGGAATGTCTCCCTTTAGGACTGAATGCATTCTTTGATAAGGGATGCAGTGGACATTGATCTGCCACAATGTCATCCAAAATCAAGGGTTGAGTAAGTGATAATTAAAAGATCATATGCCTCCTTTTGAAAGTCTTGATTTAATTCCAACCACGTTATTGCAATCTGACATTCTATCTGAATTTCCCCCTTTTAACAGCTGTTAGATAGCATTCAACAGCTGCATATCACATGGCAGAATAGAGTTCTCTATGATGGAAATGGAAACTATTACTGATGTTTTAGAATGCACAGAAGAGTTTGATATTCCTGTAAAATAATTCTGCCCTGAAATAAATAATATAATGAAATTATAGGTTTGAAAACTATGCTGACAATACTACTAGATGAAGGTGAAAGCTAAACACCAATACTTAAACAAGATACTATGAAGCTGAGTTGACAGAAGCTTGTCCTAACAGTCTTTTAGTTCTTGCATTATTTTCTTTCTTTCTTTCTTGGCTCTGCTGATGGATAAAATTCCCGTGACTGACAGAGAAGTTTTTACTAAACTCTGCACAGATGGAAAATTTTTCTATCTGCAATTTTTTCAGACTTGCAGGAACAGGAACAAATGTGTATCAGCCACTGGCAATGACATAATGCCCAACACAAGTTCTTCTCCTGTGGCTAAAGAAATCAAAACCCAAAAGTACTTTACCAATCTCCACTTAAAAAGTTTGACATTTCCATTAGTCATGATGATAAACAATGTTCATCTTTCAGGCTTGGAGGAAGGCAGTTTAAGGAGCTCTCAAAAAACATAGTTCATTACCATCTGAAAGACTGAACTGCAGCTGTATGAAACAAAATACAATAAAGGAACTCAATAAAGCAGGAATATGATGGTCTGTTAGACCATCCAGAACATTCAGCTGTACTGTGGACATGTCTGCACTCCCCCACAGAGATCAAAATGCCAACAGGGATGCATATTCCTATCCATGGCCTGAGCATCATGGCCACTGACTGACAGTGATGGTTGGGATTATACTGCAAATTACAAGCTGTAGATGTGCAGTGTGACCAGAGCTCTGCTTGCCCTCTCTGAATGAGCCCTAATTGGATGTCTCTGAGTCCCTCAGGCACTCAGTTCAGCCTTCATGTTGATGTGCAGGCTCCAGAGAAGACAAGGAACTCAGGCATGCTTGTGAGCTGAATTTCTTGTGACTGATTCCTGCTGGCAACTTTAAGCACATAGGTTCTGTGCCATACCTTGTGAGGAAGCCTAGTACTGGCTGCTGGCTATGAACCTAGATATTCAGTTAATTTATTTGGTCTAAGGATTTCACACTTCTGTGTTGCATAAAATGGGAGCAATGGCAAGATTTCATCTGAAAAGCCTGTGAAAATATGGATTTATATTATATATTTCTGAAATTTCTCTCTTAAACAAGTCACCTCCTAACAACCCTTGGCAGTCCTTCCTTTGATTAGCAGTCAAGATGAGATGATGAACCAAAGAAATTTCCTTACTCATGGGGGTACATTCCTTAGTATGACAGACTTGAATCAGTTTTGAAAAAGGAAAATCACATACCCCCAGATTCTTGAAAAGAATTTAGACCATAGACATCTCTACCATAGTATTTATGCTCTAAATTCCTATTGATTTTACAGAACCGAGCCTGAATTTTTCTGGAGAACTTGTATTACCTAAACAGAAAAATAAGCCAAGAGAAGAAGAAATTACCATTATCCTTACTTTATAGATAAGGAACCAAGGTAAAGTGCTAACATAGTAGAAGTGTAACAAAAGGTAAAACCTGATCATTTTCTACCAATTTTCTTTTATTTTCTAAATACCAACTCTACTACCTTTGTTTTCCCACAAAAACAAAACTAATGCTTTAGCTAAGTAGTAATCTTTCTCTACCACTCACATCTCCTGAATATTCCGTTTTCTTCCCTGGTGTTTTGTATGTTTAGCCATAATTTCATGATTTATTTTTACAGCAGTCTCTTACAGAAAAGAAAATTATAAGCTCTAGAGAGTAAAATTTTGGAGATTGAAAGCTAGACTTTACATTAGAACTTGAAATATTATGTATATTCATCTCTAACAAGCTCAACTACACAATCACTATCTCCTTATAGTAATTTTAAGTATTTTTGATATATAGCATAGTCATAAAATATAAAATTGAATTTTCTACCCAGGGGATTCATGTATGTGAGGAAGCTTTTTATTCCTCTCTTTCATGAATGTCAGTTTACTTGATAAGTTGAAAAACAAAGATTCCAAGAAAAGTATATTACTGAAGTATCACTGCTTTATTCCTAAAACAAAGAGAAAAAAAGGTCACTCTTTGTATTAGCTGTTGTAGATACTGTCACTCCAGGTAAATGCACTTAAAAAATGAGAGTGATAGAGACAGTGGTAAAATACTGCACATGCATTCCTTTATCTATTTCAAACAAAATTTTGTAGAAATGAGCTTTGGATGCATTTTAAATTTACTCCTAGACTGTGCTAGGCTACTTGATTAAAGGCTAATCAACATCTGCACAGGCCAGGTCATGACCAAATAAACATTCAGAGGGCTGGGGGAGGAACTCTATCAGTCTCATCTGTGAAAAACAGGTGCAGAGAATGAACTGCACTTGACTCCCAAATCACAGCCAGACCATTGTCCTCATGTGTAGCCCACCAAACAAGTCCTCAGACTCATTGACTGAAGCAGGCAGAACACTCATCAAAGGATGCAGTAGAAGAAAGGTTTTGGGGAGAAAAGGTTCAAAGTGGAGTGGGGAAAACCAAGAATATAAGGGGAATAAACAATTCAGTTCAGTGTAAATTGATGGTTTGTCAGACTGAAATGTGTGTCTGATCATGGTAGTCTACCCTATAATCTCATTAAACCCTATTTTTATCTCCTGTCTGGGTGGACTGTTTTGAGTGGTACCTTTGGATGCCAGTGAACTCTCAAATGGATTAGCCAATGAAGAAAGAGGATTGCAAACTTCCAGGTTCAAATGCAGATCCTACACAGCTGGGGAGAGCAAGAGGGTCTGGGACCAGCTACTATTTGAGCTGAACATCTAAAAGAAGCTACTGGAGTGATCCATTTCTTTACGGGCAAATGCACACATATATATGTACATCTACACGTTAGGACATTGTTGATGTGCACGGCCCCTGTTTGGGTTTTGTGTCCATATATCCACCCAGTGGGAGCAGCTGCTCAGCTTTGCTACTGGCAGAAACTGAGGGAAGGGACCCACAGCAGCCTCACATTTATGGGGCTGCCTGACTGAGCTGACTCTAGTACACTGACATGCAATGTTTTACCAAAAAACCCTACTTTATTTAACTACCTGCTCTCTTCCATCCACTCTAAATACACTATCCTGTGAAGACAGAATTTAGATAGGCAAGTTTTCTGCCAGAGCAATAACAATGATTTATTCATTAGGTAACTAACTTTGAAAACACTATCTTCATATTTGTTTTTCTGACAAAATCTGTCTGTAAACAATTTGAAACAAACTAGTATATATTCTAACAATATGAATGGTCACAGACACCAGGTGGGAAGACATATTACTCAGTAACCAAGATACTCTATTGTTTGGCTCCATTTCAGTAAAGCTAATGAGAGCAATAAAAATACCATGAAGTTATTTGGCAGCTAGACATTGTGCCATTACAGAGGAACAGATTTAAGTGACGGCAATAAACAGGGGGTTTTTATGTGCATATTTAAAAGGGCATCAATAATATGTAGCTGATTCTGGCAGAAATAATGTTTGCAGTTACTCAACCACAGCATAAGGTGAAATGTAGTTTAAAGACAGAGCTCAATAAATTATTCCTGCTTTAGAGAGGACAGAAATCTGTTTGAGATTGTGCATGCTGGAAACACTGTTTGACTCAAGATTGGCTGAATAGAATCTTCCACTACTTGGTACTACATCAAAACATACAATTCTATCCTTCCAGCAAATTTTAATCTGCTTTCATTACTTTTTTATCAGGAAGTGATATTATGAACTAGTAGTGTGTGTCTCTACATCATATATCTGATCTAAAATGTTTTTACCAAACAAAAAAAACCCAAAGTTGCAACAGTGCCATAAGCACTGGCTTCATCACATCACCAACTGGAAAGGATCATGATAGAGTAACCTTAACCTTCTGCTGTAACCAGACCAGTGACTCTCATCCAAGTATTTCTACATCAAACAATCATTATTCAAATAATATTTATTGTGGTAGTCCTGAGAACAAAGAGAGAATCCTGCTGTCTTAGGTACTGTACAAAGAAGACTTTCTGCTCTGAAGAACTGAAAATATAAGTAGCCAATTAATAACACACTGTGGAAAAAAGGGATCTAAAAAGCATGTAAAACTTGCATATCTTTGGGTCGACAATAAAGATTATTTTATTGGTAAAATATTTTCAAACTATACCATAAACTGGAAACTGCCAATGAAGGATCAGTTTTAGACAAAATTCTTTTTCAACCAAAGTCAATAAATGCAAATGTTCAAAATCCCAAAATGAACAAGTATCACCAAATAACATAAAGCATTTTCGTTTGTAGTTTTCCAGTAGAATATTTTCTGAAATCTAATCAATTATTTGTTAGTTTTCCAATTTTCCAATAAGATCATATTATGATGAAAGTTTTCTGATGATTTTTACTTATACACAGAATTTCAATGAGTAATGAAATGGCATGATAATTTGGTATTTTGTCATTTTTGGGGGAAGATGCTGGTGTAGAGGTGAGGAGGTTTATTGCAGAGAGACAAAAATGGTGAAAACTTTAGAGAAAGCAAAGGAACAGGACTTTGAATGTAGTAGAGGGAACACAATAATGGACATAAGTGTGAGATGTTAGTGGGAATGAGACAATGAAGAATGACACAGAAGTGGGAAAGAGGAAATAATCTGTTGGGACCAGGCTGTAGAAGGTCAGCTGAAGTTGTAATTTTGAGTGTATTGCATGATCCCATACGAGTTGCAAAGCTCTGTCCACTGGATGCTGACCCCCAACAGCTTTTTCTTGGTGAACTCAGGCTGTGGGGTTGAAGGAGGATAAGCATCTCCTGCATCCTAGCACCTGCACATATCAGTGGGGCAATGCTGAAAAAAGCTGTGAGCAAAGCCATAGAGCAGTTTCTTCATTCCATTGTTGTGGCACAGCCCATTTTGGGTGAGTCTGAGTCTGAGTCTGGAGTATCTCTTCAAAGCTTTATGACTGTGGTAAGACTCTAAAAGAAAAACCTGGCTGCAGGGGAGTGAATTTTCTTCTTCAATCACAAATATGGTTAGCAATTAATAGTATTAACAGTGGGAGCAGAGAATAACAATAGTTTTCTGTTTCAGTGTTCTCCTTTTCAGGAAGTCCTCAGCATGAGGTTGTGAAAGTAGCTGTTTCTTGGTGTTTTTCTGAGGCTTATTGTACTTACACTTGAATTTTTAAGTGACTGTAGAGTTATTCTGTGAAAGAATGCAATTACCAGAAATTACTACTCCAACCAAACTGATAAAAACACTCAATGTCGTATAATTTGTGAGCATGAACATTTCTCAAACATATTCCCTAAGCTTCAAACTTGTTTTTAAAAGAGCTTTGTGGTTGCATGCTAAAGGCCCCCATTGATGCCAAGCACAGATAAGTGGCACACTGGTTAACTAAAGGAATAAAAAAATGCTATCCTGGTAAATCTAAAACAAATAATTTGGAGAAATTGCTGACAATAATGGGAACACAACAGTAGTAAACCTTCAGCCTTTAGTGTGCTGAACTATAATAATTATCTTTTGGCACTCTGAAAGCATTATACCTCCATTAATATTGAAATATGTGAATATGCTTAGATCTTATCTTGGTGGCATTTTATGGATCTACTCAGGTACCTAACTCCCGAGTAGACTTGTGTTTAACACATTTTATAAACATATTATTCTCTACAGGAGTTTAAATAAGTGGCATTTAACTCTAATGTCAGTAGAAAACACACAACATCCTCACGAGGAGAGTCTTTAAACTGAAAGTCAAATGTTCAAGCTACTGTGAACTCCTCTACAAGCTAAACCAGTAATAGTATCAATACTGCTCTATTACAACTCTGTTAAGTTCTTCATAGATTGTCATCTTCCAGGAAAAAAAGAAAAGTTTAGCAGTGGAAGAATACTGGTGTTCCTAAAAGCTGCAACATGCATTCTGAGGGAATTGGATTCACCCTTTGATCAGGAGGATTAATTTCCCTTATAATTTCTTCATGATGAATATATAAACTGAGTGAAGTATAGCACTGAGCTGCTCTACTCCCCGTCTTCAGCTCAGGTTCTAAGCTTTGGAGATTCTCAGCTATGCTGAATTATGGTTTAGATTTCTCCTTTGTTCTGAAGTGTAAGGAAATGACTCTGAGGTTGCGGACTGTGAGATTTTCATGTACTTGTTTACAGAATAAAGACTAACACTATAATCTCTGGAGGTTAAAGGTAAATTCATTAATGAATACATATTGAATACAAATTCATAATGAATTAATTAATTAACCTATTCATTCATTAAGTAATTTGTTCAGCTCCTTAGGAACTGCATTTACAGAACTGTCTCCTACTAGTAAATGGTAATATTTGCATCTCTAACCATAAATTAACGTGTCAAGAAACTATTTGAAGAAATTAATTTTGCAAAGAAAGAGGAAGCTTCCTGGTGCAGCAAACTAAAAAAAAAAAATCGCTTCACAAATAGTTAAACTATTTCATCAACTAATAGATCTACGAACTAACTGTGGGTTATTAGGTTTCAGACTGTGGATAGTGTTTAGTTTTAGATGAAAAGATACTTCTTTCTTACCTCTGCTGTATCAAAAATTGTGCCCTACTAGATTAACACGAATGTAGCAGTTTGCCCTGCTCCTCTTTGGAGTTTGCATACTTGGTTAAATAATGGAGAAATAGATGCCTAACCATTTGGCGAAGAAAAGTTTTAAAGGATTAAAAAATATATTCTACACTAGACCAAAATCTATTTTAACACTTTTCTCCAGCACAATTCTGCTATTTGGTGAAAAAACAATAAAATGAAGAAATATTTGCTACAGCATGTATCAATACATCAGGCTACACTTGGTTTATCAGCCAATATTCTTGATTCAATGCATATTGTATAGCTTACAGTGGCTGTGAAAATTCTTATTTGCACAAAGTCTCAGACTGGGCCTATGGTGTGTACAGTAATTACCAAATTTTATAGGTCTTATTACACTGTGTAATGACTTCACCTTGGAACACTGGCATCCTCTGTCTTTGAAATGGCATGCTTCTTCAAGATTATAAATCCAAATTCAACTCAGCGGGCAAAGGGAAAGGTGGGAAGGGGGAATTGGAGTGATCCTTTCAGAGCTAATTGCAAGCAAAACTATCTGAATTTTACCTAAAACAAACTGAAACAAAAATTAAAAAGTTTCAATAACTGCAGGTAGACAAAGATTAACTTTTTTAATGCCCAAGCATCTGAAATGTCAAGTCTGCATCTTTTAATCCTACAAAGGCTATCTCACAAAATCATAATGCCTCCCCCCCCCCAATTAGACGTTTGACATAGCAATAAGTCTGACATAGCAATGACATTTATTTTAGAAGTATTTAATACCTACAATAATCAAAGAAAAGGCATAAGCATCAGAAACATTCATGCCTGCCCTCTTTACTGTGTACTTAATGGTACATTGCAGCAAACTAGGAAATTTTAGTAAGAACTGATATAATTTTAAGCATGGTAATTTAGATCACTAGAAATCAATTATCAGCCTCTGTAAATATCATATACCCATTTTGTTTCATATCCCAACACAATCAACTTTAATTTTTAGGTTTTTTGTAGGCACCCAGTTACTCAATCATATTTCAAATGATAAAAACATTCTTTTTGTGTGTAATCTACTATATTTCTTCCACAATCCCTGGAATAAAATCCTTATGCTGACATTTATGAAATGGCAGGAGGAAAAATGCTGTAACTGTGGGTATTACTTTGGGTAATAACTGCAAGGCTTTTAATTCCTTGCTTGCATAAAGGCTGACCTTTTCCGTTGATATAAAAGTAATTTCTATTGAAACTTGGATCCACCCTTTAGTCATTACTGTTACCTGCATCTTTCAAGATTTTTTTTCAGAGATGCCTTTATGTTCATATGTCTGAATCTGCTTTGCTTCATGCCCTGGGTCACAGCATATTTTATATAATTTAAAGGGAAAAATCACTGAAGACTAACACAATCATGTTTTAAATTCCTCTTTTAATTTAATCTTTGATTTGCCCCATTGACAGTATGTTGAATATATGACCTGACATTGTTAAAATCCTGGCTTTCAAGTTAAACTCAGATTTTTTTTTTTTTTTTTTTAACTGGGCATGGTAGAAACCTTGAACCAAACCTGTTCAGGTTTCTATCTTCCTTAAGGTCTGCTTCCACTGGAAATCTGGGCTTCCTGTAGAAGGTTACACCTCTGACAAGACTGTCAATAAAGCAACCTTGGGTGACAAACACCAGCACACAGAACAAAACAGATGTGAAGCAGCTCAGAGAAGAATTCTGAGGTCATTGAGTCACAGATCTCCACCTTGTCAAACAGACCATGGCACTGAGTGCCACGTCCAGTCATTTCTTGGGAGACTTCAGACCTCTCAGAACAATGTTCTGTTCCAATGCCTGACAACCCTTCCCATGAAGAAACTCTTCCTCATGTCCATCCTGAACCTGCACTGGCAAGAGCTGAGACAATTTCACCTTGTCCTGTCACATGCTGCCTGGCAGAAAAGCCTGACCCCCACCTGGCTACAGCCTCCTTTGAGGGAGCTGCAGATGTGAAAGCGGCGCGCAAACAGCGATATGGAGGCAAGAGGTCTGCAGTGCACAGCTGCTCCCCAAAAAGAGGGTGAGCCTGTTTATTTCTTTCATTTTTATACATTTGTGGCTCTGGTTGTGGATTGGCATCTGGGGTTACTATCCTTCATCCCGCTGGCCAGACCAGTTGTCAACCAACAATATTTTCAGGCTAGAAATATGTAAACAAAAGACAGTGAATGAAAACAAGAAAGGTTGTTTATGTTCCAAAGTGTGACAAAGGAGAAAACTGACCCTTAATATTGTACAAAAACGAAAAAACTGACTCCATCTTATGAACAAGCAGAAGGCTTTAAAAAACCTCAGAAAAACCAGGGCAACATGCAGAGAATGATAAGACGCCCCCTTGAGCCTCCTTTTCTCCAGGATAAACACACCTTGACACTCCTCACAGGATTTACTCTCTAAACCCTTCACCGACTTGGATGTTCTTCTCTGGACTTGAGCTCACAGAAAATACTAAGGCTCTAAGAACCAGCCACAAAAGTGCATAGAAGAGGCAATTTTCCTTGTGCCCTATAGAGTTTTGTCCCAGGTGCAGGTGAGAGAGAGTAGGGAACTCAGTTTGCAAAGTGGCTGTCTGGATGAGGAACAGGTTTTGAGGTTAGCTCAGGGTGGTCTTTCAAGACACAAATAGCAATATAATCTTAAGAAGGCAAATGTGTTGCAGAAAGTATGGATGGATAATTGAGGCATTTTGAAATCTTTAGATGTAAACACACATTTTAAAAATAAGTAGACCAAGTAAGTAATGGAATTCCATCGGGTTGTAAATACCATTTTTTGCTTTTTAAACTCAGCTTTCTGAAAGCTGATTTTTACTTTACTTTCAGAGTCCCATTTACATTTAAACATTTGCATGTCTATGTTCTATATAGTATGTTGATTTGTACAAAAATTATTAACTGTTCAACAATACAGAACAATTATTTTTCACAGAGAAATGCTGCTGAGTAACAAATACAATAAGAACATTTTCAGTTCAACAGCCCCCTCTGTGGTGTTCCTAAACTGCTTCAGAAGCCTACAACCTACCTCAATTCTCTATTCTGGACCACAGTGTGAACTTCTTTGGATGAACAGACACCCACAATCATGCAGACTGAGAGGTATAGAGGCATACAGATCTGAACACTCAGCACTAACCCCTTGTATGGATATGTTGCTGCCCTTTGAGGAAGCTGTATGTACAGTTAGAATTATATGTTACCCTATCCAGATAAGAGGTAGACCCCAGCTTTGGAAGGTTAAATAAACATGGCAACATTTAGCCACTGCTCACAGCCCACTTAGTCTTTGCTGTGAAAAAGAAACCAAGGGGACAGTGCTTTTAACAGAGATTTCTGTAACATTTCTCCTCCAGAGGTGAAAAAAAACAGTGGTTCTTCAAGTTGGTGATGCACCCTGCATTTCAAAATCTGCTCCACTATTTCAGCTTCCCATTCTTACTGATCAGCTTTTTAATCACATAAACAAAATTCATTCTTTGAAAGGTGAAACAGTTTCTTGACAACACTGACATATGCATAGATGCATACGAAAGGAAAAGGTAATGTACTCTTTTTTAGGTCTCAAAACTTCTAACTTGAGCAAGAGTTCTTACTTTTTAACCTGCGTATACTTAGAAGAGTTTCACAACTATGTGAAAACAACATTATAGACAAACAGAAAACCTCCAAGCCAACAAATACACAGTAACAAACACACTGCTATACAAAGTATGACCCTTTATTCTTCAGGAATCAGAAGGCTTAGTAGCAGGTTCTCAGTGTCTGTTTTGCTATGGAATTAAATTCACTAGTATACACTTTAACTGAAATCAGTTTTATGTCACTGAATTAATGCATTTTTGCTACCTAGTGCTTTAAATACATACAATCAATTCTTTACTAGAAATTAAAAGGGATGGGAAAGAATTTGTTCTTTTGGTATCATGACAGGGCAAACACTACAGATTATGGGATAAATGCATCAAATGGAGATGTAAACCACAAGCAGAATGCACTGCTGCACCAATAATATCAATAACTATGTTAAAAAACAGTGCAGAAATACAGACAACAAATGTCAAAATGAGATGCAATTCTCCATGTTCTCTGCAAGTGAAATTGGTAGGAGCTTGCATCGGTTCAAAAGCTTTGAAACTAGAGTCTTGGTTTAGATGTGCTGCTGCTCTTAAATCTTGGCATTCTTTGTAGTTTCTACTGTGGAAGCTTGAGTTTTGGAACACAAAACTCCACATAAAAGGAGGGGAAAAAATTGAGAGCAGACCATCATAGTGAACACCAATTGTTCCAGATACCATTCTAGAGTCTGAGGAGACAGAAGTGAGTATCAGAAAGCATGTGTATGTTCTGCTGATGAAGAGGGAGAATTAGAACTCCGCTCCAGGGCTTTACTCCCATCCTTCCATTAGCTGAGTCTCTGACATCTTCTTCATCTGCAAAATGGGTGGGTATCTCACTGAGAGGTGTGTCTTTTAAACTACACTTATAGTTTCCAAGTTAATTGAAATTACTGTTTCTAAGACACTTCAAGGACTTTAGATTGAAGGGGTTATTCATGAGATGAATTATTGGTAGTAGTGATTTTGTTGTAAAAAACTAAAAAGAAGAAGTCCAAGTGGTTGACATTTTAACAAATGTTTCAAGGAATCACAGAATGGATGAAGTTAGAAGACATTTGGAGAATGTCTAGTCTCCTGCAGTGTTCAAAGCAGGGTCAGCTAGAGAAGTTTGCTCAGCACTGTGTCCAGCTGGGCTTTGAATATCTCCAAGTACAGAAATTCCACAACATCTTTGGACAGACCTTGCCCCTGTTTGATTGCCCTCACAGTAGACAAGTTTTTTCTTATGTTTAAGTGCATTTTCCTGTACTTCTGTTCATGCTGTTTCTTGTCCTTTCCCTGAATACCACTGGCAAAAGCCTGGCTTAATCTACTTCACTTCCCCATTTACCTATTGACGAACTCATTCCCATAAAAGTTCTGTTTTCCTGGTAGAATGATTCCATCCCTTTATTATCCTACACATCCTTTTCTGGACTTACTGTGGTATGCCCATGTTTTTTTCTGCTAGGGAGCTCCAGATAAAACTTCAGGTGTTTTGGCCTAAGGCTGTCTAACCCTTCAGGACAACATTTGAGAAATAAAGCTGAAAAATACAACTAATTCAATTGAGTGAGAAAGGGAGAGAGAATGAGACCAGCTCTGAGAAGAACTTTGCTTTAGAGCTCTGCAATGCTCATTTTCCACTGGTGTGTATGTATAAGAACTGGCACAGAGGATCAGAAAATTCTGGTTCTAATCCTGAATCTCCTGTTTTATTCTATATGATCTTTTTCCATTCGTCAAAATCTGATTCCTTTTTTAGAGGAAATCTGCTCATAACAAAGGCATCAGCAAATGACTGAATTCCTTTAGAAACCACTTTATTTTTGACTTTACAGCCAAACGATTAAGTAAGTCACATAAATTCTCAACCTGGGAACAAACTGTCATTCTTCAGAAAGTTCATCTGTTTGTGTTTGGCTAACTGCATGGAAAATAAAAGCTTTGTCATTTCTTGGTATTTTTTTCTCTCTCTCCATTAGCATTCAGGTTGGTAACCCCTAAAAAGAACTACATACTTGGCATTTCTATTTGAGTGTCATTTTCACTGATTGCAATGAAACTATATCCCATAATGTCTTAATGAGAATCCTTTTACAAAAATCCTAGACTGACAGCACACATCTTCTTGTGGGTCTTTGTCCTTTATAGCATCTACAAAATATGCAGGTCTGTTTTTCCTGCAGCTTAAACTACACAATTAAGTTTGACACTAAAACCCAGCACACCTCCCTAATTTTATGATCAAAAGAGTACTAGGTTATGATCTGGGTGGAGCACCTGACTGTGGTGGTTTGGCTCTGGCTGGATGCCAGGTGCCCACCAAAGCTGCTCTGTCAGTCCTCTGCTCAGTTGGTCACAGGAGAGAAAACACAAGGAGAGGTTGCTGGGTCCAAATAAGTCAGGAAGAGATCACTCACCAATTATTGCCACAGGTGAAATAGACTTGACTTAGGAAAATGAGTTTAATATATTACCAATCAATTCACAGTATGATAATGAGAAACAAAAGTAAAGCTTAAAGCACTTTCCCCCAGCCCCTCCCTTCTACCCAGGTTCAGCTTCACTCTCAATTTCTCTACTTTGCCCCCCACACTAGGGTAGGTGAATGGGGAGTGGGGGTTGTGGTCAGTTCATTACAGAGGAAAGTCTCCTCACACTCTTCCCCTTCTCCCATGAGGTCTCTCCCAGGGGAGACACTCCTCCACAAACTTCTCCTACTAAACATGACGGGTTGTGGTCAGTTCATTACAGAGGAAAGTCTCCTCACACTCTTCCCCTTCTCCCATGAGGTCTCTCCCAGGGGAGACACTCCTCCACAAACTTCTCCTACTAAACATGACTCTTTCCCATGGGCTGCAGTTCTTCATGAACTGTTCCAGGTGGGTCCCCTCCACAGGGTGCAGTCCCTCAGGAAGGCTGCTCCACTGTGAGCCCCTTGTGGGCTCACAAGCCCTGCCAAGGAACCTGCTGCAGTGTGGGCTGCTCTGTCCATGGGCCACAGGTCCTGCCAGAAGCCTGCTCCAGCACAGGCTTCCCATGGGCTCACAGCCTCCTTTGGGCATCTCCCTGCTCCACTGTGGGCTCCTCCAGGGGCTGCAGATGGATCTCCTCTCCCCCCTGGACCTCCAGGGGCTGCAGGGGCACAGCTGCCTCACCTTGGGCTGCACCTAAGGCTGCAGGGGAATCTCTGCTCTGGCTCCTGGAGCTGCTCCTGCCCCTCCTCCTTCACTGACCTTGTGTCTGCAGAGCTGTTCCTCCCACACACTCTCAGTCCTCTTTCCCCTCGGTGAGTGTGCAGCAGTATTCATCTCAGAAGTGCTGCCACTGTCACGGGTGGGCTCAGCCTTGGCCAGTGGTGGGCCCATCTCGGATCTGTCCAGCATTAGCTTTGTTGGATGTGTGAGAAGCTTCTGGTGGCTCCACCCCTGTCATCCCCTGCTACAAAGGCTTTCTCACACAAAACCAATACACTGACTAAGGACATTGTGAATTGATGAAATGGGCTCTCTGCCAGCTCTACCATGGCAGCATAGAGGAAGAAAATACTCATCCTGGTTGTTGTAATGATTAATGTACTATCCCTCTTCTCAAGCCAGGAGATGAGGTTTGAATCACAGACAGCTGGTATGAAACAAAATTGTTTTCAAATAATTCCATTCTACACAGTGGTATTAACCTTTGTTGATGGTGTCAGGGTATGATGAGTGGCTTGGGATGTTGTTTATCCCTTACACCTTCAGCTGCACTGAATACTTCTTGGCCACTGATAACACTTTGAGCCCTTGAATATAGTAAGTCTGTAATTTTGTGAGAACAAAAGCTGTCTTAGTAACAGCTTTGCAATACTGACTCAAAAGAAGTTAACAGAAGTTCTGAAACCTGTCGATAACACATGATTAAAGCTGAGACCAACCTGGAAGAAAAAACATGCTTTTTCATGCAGTGGAACTAAAAAAGCCTGATTTTCTAATCAGTTATTTCACCTTGCTACTTTAACACTACTTTCCTTCTTCCTGACATCCTCTGTTGTACTTTTTTTTTCTGGTAAGCCTGTAACAGTGTTTCTGTTCACTCTGATCATGCAGTTCTCTTTTTATGGGTTGCCACCTGAGCAAAGAGGACATAGGCTTTTTAAAAAAATGTAAACTACAAATTATTGTCTCACTTGGGTAAGAATGGACTTGTTTGATCATTTGTCTAGAAACCAGTAAGTTAAATTATCATCTCATTCTAGGAAAATCAGTCCCAAATATCTTATTTCTTATGGCATGTAGTAATCTGGGATAGAATTGCTCTCTAGTCTTCTTTTTCCCATTCTGGCTGAGAATGCAAGAGTTAAACTGACAGAAAAAAAAATATAACCAGAACAGACTCTAACTATAGGCTCATCTTTAAGGTACTTGGATGGAAAAGAATGAGGTTTGCTTGATCCTTGCTCAAATTTTCTCTTATTTTAGTGGCAGCTTAATGTAAAATACATGAAGAGAACTGAGGGAAGGAAACACAATACTTTAGAACAGTAATGCAAAAGAATGTTCAAGATAGCCTGGATCTGAATGCAGATGTGAAAAATTAATTGCTGCGTAATTGGAAGCGTGGTTGAGACTGCTACAGAAGTTAGGGAAGAACATTAAAACCCAAGAGGTTTGCATGATTGCTTAGGAACTGTCTTTGAGTCTTGTCTAGCTTGCTCTGCTGGTGACAAATTCACAGCGAAGTGTCAGAGGGACACACCAGTAGTTTTGTTTGGACAAAAGTCAGAAGGAAAGATTTGGAATTATAGATTCTTTTGCAGTCACTGCAGAGAAGACCAATGGAGTTGTCTATTCAGTTGAATGCAGATGAAGATGTGTAGGGAGAATGAAAGAGGATCAAGAAAAGAACCCTGCAGAGAAAGAAGAGAGAGGACATGCTGTAGCAGAATTGTGGAAGACAAAGGTGAAAGGAAAGCTGTCTCCTGTTGTGTGTGTCTGTACATGTGAGCATGCAGAAGGGAGGGGAGGCTGAGAATGAAAAGAATGGTAGGGGAAAAGGGACCAAATTACTTACCTTTGCAAATTTTTTTTTTAGAGAGAAATCAAATACTTGGCAATTAACTGATATTTCACAAGCTACATATTAAACATTGAAAGTTTGCATATAAGGACTTGTGGTGTTGCCACCCTGAAATTAGCCAACTATTTCTGTTTGTCAAATTAGACTTGCAGAAGCATGTATTTGGTTAATTTTCTTTTCAAAAAAATGTCCTAAAAACGTGTTCTAAAAATGTTCTTGAAGAGCAATCAATACTGTTTGTCTGAACACAGGTAAGAAAGTCAAAAAAGCTAGGTGTCTTTAGACTTACAACAGCTGTTTAAGGTGGAATGTGGAAAACCAAGTACACGTTTGTTTTGAACTCTGTGAAATCCTGTGAACATTTGCAGCTTGTTTGAGTAAACAAACCCTCAAGATTAAGAGGTGTGACAGTCATACATTCTCCTGCATGTGTTGAATTATGCTAAGTTGGATATGACAGGTAAATCTTACTGCCAAGATTACTGAAAAGATCAGCTAAGTACAAGGTACTTCTTACTGAGAGCCCTGCTAATGAATGATTTAAAAAGCAGAGATAACTGTGTGGGACATGCACACAAGAATCATTTAATTCACAAAATGCTGAACACAGAAAAAGACTGTCTGTATGGAAGCAGACTGTAAAAAATGCACTGAAAATTGAAAACAAAAGCAGCAGAAAGACCCAGCAGTGTCATGTAAACTTCATGGGACCTATCAAGGTTTAGCAGAACAGCACAAACCCACAAACTAAAGAATAATTTATGCTGGAGCATCTCTAATCCATCCTCTGCTGAAGGCACCCATGAGACCAAAACATGTTGCTCTGGGTTTATCTATTCACAACATGAAAACCTCAAAGGATTCACACTGCACAACATCTCTGAGGCAGCATGTTCCACTGCCTGACTGTTCTTATGGTGAACAAGCAGTACCTGATACTCAGTGAGAACCTCTCTTTTTTCAACATATGCCTGTTGTCTATTGTCCTCCTACCATGCAGAACTTGCCCTCATCTTCCCTGTGACTTTCCTGCAGGTAGTGGAGTACTGCCATCAAAAGGGAGGCCTGTATTTTTCCTTTTTGTTTATAGCTCTACTGTCCCATCATTTGGTTGTAATCCAAACCCTTTAATTTCTTGGGACTTGTACTGGGACTTGCTTGCCTGAGTTTTAGGCTGTCTTTCTGATGAAGTAATTGCATATTAATTCTATGACGTTTGTTGCCCATTCTCCATCTTGGAAGCAAAAGAAAAGCGTGAAATGGAAGGGACAGTTCCTTCAGTCACATTTGGCTAAGTGTGAACAATCTAGGAAAAAAAAGAAAAAAAGCACTTGACCTACATGAAAAAGGTTATGCCAGCACCAACTTAATATGAATGTCTATTTTTCTACAAAAGGAAACAAAATCAAAATAGATTATGAAAAGGAATTGTAATGAGCTATTGCTGTTTCTTCTTCTTAACTTGAAATAATAATTTTGTTTAATTTTTCTGGAATAAGTTTTATTAAATAAAAAAAATCATCAGCTTCTATAGAACTGTCAACTAGGGCAGCAAACAGACCTAAAATCCCATCAAAATACTAAAAATAGTTACGTGTGAGATAATTACATAGTCAAATACTGACACAGAATTATTCTCGTTGCTACATGGTGTATTTTGACTTCCCTCTGTTCATATTGTCTGTGTATGGATGCAGTTTAAAATCCACTTTGCTGGAAATCCTAGGTGGTCTCAGTAGGGAGGATAAAACAGACAGGGGTTCGGCAAAGACTGTGAGCCAGCCTCTGGGCTCTTGCACACTCAGGACAAAACCTGATAATGAAACAGCCTTTAAATCAGGGATTTTGTTGCAGGATGAGGAAAGGATTACACATTTTGACTGGTGTCATATTATCAGCCTTCCCTAGCCAGTTTGGAATGAACATTCCAAAAGCTGCTCAAGAATATGCAGCAAAAAAACCATAACAACCCACTGGTAAAACAAAACTATTCAAACTTTGTGTGCAGAAGAAATAGTTCAAGAACATTTTGTGCTTGGGGAAAATGTAATTCTGAAATCAGCAAGACTAGAAAGAGCTTGGCCCGATGCAGCTCCCTGTCATTACAGATGAAAAAGATTGGCATAGGTTGCAAAGCATTTTTCTCTGTCATTTTCAGGACAGATGAACGTTCCCAGCTCTAGTGTGTTCCTGTTAATGTCACTGTCTCCTGTTAGATGGAGGTGCCACACGGCCCTGGCCTGTTAGAAGAAGACTGTTTGCCTGTTCAATAACAACATTGACAACAACTGTTCAGGTTTACAGCTGTTGAAATGAATGCAATTATATCAATAACAAATTATCAGTTCATTGTTCTTAGTCCCTAAGCCTGGAGACACGTCCCCAAGGCCCTGGGTGCACACCCATAATTCCCTTCATGATGGTGAGAGGCTAATGTTACTTCGACAAGGATGCATACAATTAAGGTTGATGTGAGAAGGAAAAACATCACTTTGTCCTTACCCAGCAACAGAAAATACAGTAGGGTTTTGAAATTCTCATATATTTCCCGATTTTTATTTATCCTTATTGGTTTTGGTCATGCAAGGCATAAGCCTTGCAAGTTCCTCTGATGTTTTTGTACTTGCGTGAGGAGTGCAATGCCCTCTTCGTCATACAACATGAATATATAAGTACTTTGCAAATACTTGGGGAAAAAATAAACAAGTTCCACTCTGACTCAGAATGTATTCTAGATCACAGGAAAGCTAATATCTTTATTTTAAATAAAACCATGCTGTTTATATGCAATAATTGGAAATAGGTCTAGAAAATTTCTAATACTATAATGCAGCAGAGCTCCATTAATACCTCCAGTGATTAAACTGATTTGAAGATAAAAATACTAATCTCCCTATTTTTGTGTATAAAAAATTGAAATGAAAACCTGAAATCTAATTCTTAAGAGTGTCTCCTTCATCACAATAAATAGACCAATAAGATATCTAGAGGTTCCTTTCTCGAAAGGTCTACCTTCTGTATTTTTGAATGCCAGTAACTATGCACTTATTCTTTCCATTCTCTGGTTGCATTTTCTTATGCTATATTTTCTGAAAAAGCACTCATTACATCAGCTGGTTTAATTTTTCAGATGTTGCCCCTCATTCAGATAAATAAGGAACTTTTTATACAAATAAGGTAAGAAATTGCCCATCTCTTTTAGTAAACAGCTGATTTCAACTTCATGGAGGTAATTCCAATACAAAATTTTAAAAAGTCATTACAGCTTACAATTTTCCCTGCCAAATTTCACAACTTCTCTCATACCTCATCAACTGTACAGAAATTACCATTATTTCCATCTTCTGTGATGGCACAGTGAATGAAATATATTGAATACAGCTGAAAATAAAACTTAGAAGGTTATTTCACTATCAATTCTTTTATGGCTATATGTATTTTTTAAATTTTAATACTCCATGTATTTTTTTCCTTTTTAAAAAAAGAAAGATTAAAAAACATAACCTTTCCTTTAAAAAACTTTTTTACCACCTTTTCCAGTCTGTTTTCAGGATGACGTACAGTTAGGTTTTTAAGGATTAGAGTGAAGTCATGCAAACTGTTTTTGCACAGCATTCTATTCTTAAATGAGCTGCTAACAAAAATAATTTGTGTAACACTGCATTTTTACACTTTGTTTTTCAAACTATAGCTGACATCTTACAAGCTGAGAAGGATCAAGTAGAAAATCACAAACTAAGAAGGAGTTTGGAAGAAATAACTCTTGGTGAAAGTATTCTTGGAAGCCAACAACTACCACACAAAAACCTCTACAAACAAACAAACAAACAAACAAACAAACAAACAAACAAACAAACCCCCAACAAAAGCCCCCCCCAAAAAACAAAAACAAAAAACAAAACAAAACAAAACAAAAAAAAAACAAACAAAACCCACCAAACTGAACATCACAAAACTCAGATTATAAACTTAAGCTTTCGCTGCCTGTCCCAGCAAGATCGAGTATTAGCTTGTCCCTTAAATGTTTTTTTATGCTGTTGAAAAAAGTGAAAGACAAAGTTTATGTTGACCTAAAAGTATTTGATAGAAAGAACAGTAACAATGATCTTGACACAGGATAGCACAAAGGAGTAGAACCACAGGTTAGGGATGGGGTTTGTGAGTAACTGCAGCAGGGCTGAACAGCCCTCAAGGGTGAGGACAAGGTACTTAAATGCTCTTCAAAGAAATTAAGGGCCTGAGTGCACTGGCTGCAGGAAAGAGAGGGAATTAGGAAAAGAAGCTTAGTTTAAGCAGATTCTATGCAGGAGCTGTTCTCACTAGCTGGATTTTTTCTGTAAGGAAAAGCAGTCTTTATCTTTTGAACCATTACTGTGTGCATAAAATAAAAAATTCCAGGTGTCATTTTTTCAGCTAGAGAGGAGGCATTGCTGAATTTGAACCTTTAACAGTTTTATGCTTTTCTGTGCCCTAGATAAAGTAAGCACTATTTACTTCAACCATTAAGCTTACTGCTGATCCCACACAGAGTTCTGTTAATGATTTACACATCCAGGAAAGGAAGCCCTCACATCTAGGTACATCAGCACTGCAAAGCAAATTTTCAATAAATTCTGCAGCCATGAAGTAATAAAGGAAGTACTTTCTTTCACTCTGTAACTCTACAGAAGCACCAAAACCCTGCTCAGTCACAAAACATTCATCTGCCAGGTCTCACCAATCCGAGCTGCTTAACAGGAAAGCAAACAGCCCTGCTCCATCACAGGACAATGTGCATCAAAGAGGTAAGAATGGGAAGAGACCACCAGCTTCTCCTGGTTATTCCAATGCCCTGTTGGCTAAAACAGACCATGTAGGCAAACAGAATTCTGGAAACAAAACAGCAAATCAACTTAATGAAGCTACAGGGGAAAACAGCTAGAAAAGTCACATAGAAGGGAGATGTAGATAAAAAAACGCACTTGACACTAAGGACTGATGCTGATTATAGCTTAAAATGGCATGAAAAAGTAAATCTCAGCAGCAAGGAATTCTACAGTAGATGCAAATTTCTGCCCTTCGTACATCAGAAAATGCTGCCTACAGCACAGAGCTGAAAAATGTTCTGTCTAAAGAATTACACGTAGAGGTAATAATTGCTGTGCTTTCTAATTTTTCAAAAGATTTGCTTTAGGTTTTATGCAACCAATATGGGATTAGGTCACAAATGCATTGATCCATTCAGCCTTATCTGTTCTTTCTCAAAAATCCCTGAAGATTATGCAGAAGAATATTGTCTCAGTGCAGGAACTCCTTCAGCTCTGGTGTTTGCCAAACAGGTTACTACGAACTACATAAAATACCTACAAACAAACAAACTTGATGTTTCATAACATATTTCAGTTTTATTACCATGATGTGAATTTCAAGCATTCTTTTTTTCCTATAGAGAGCTGGCGTACAGAAGATGAAAAAAGATGAAAAAAAAAAACCATGAGCAAGCTGCTAAGAGAGAAAAGGTTACTTTTCAATAAAGATGGCATCATTAGAGACAAAGTACTCAAGTCACTGGAGGCCTCACCTTCCTAAAATCCTTGGAAATACCAGGATCCAGTTACCCACGGTTTTATTTAAACATAAATAAGGGATGAACTAGGACTAACCCAATATGTGTGTATTGATATGTACATACATATGATATGTATGACTCTAGACATTCCAGGTCATTATGTAAAAAGTTATCCTATTGTATTCTGCTTGAATATGCTGATACTTTTATTAATGAAACTACCAGGAAAAATACGGATCTCATCTAAAATACTTATTATTAAGATTGCTGTGATGCAAGAAGAGGATATCTGGTGATATTCTTTGGTGAAGGTATATTTATCTGTATAGATACATAGAGAGATAGGTAAATGAGCTTTAATTAAAATAACAATTACTTCCTATAACAACTACTTCATCCTCTATAATGATGAAACAAAGAGCTTTTACTGCCTGATAAAGCACATCTTACACAGTCCTGAAGAGGAAGATATATTAATTAGATTTGTTTTCACTTGTCCAGAAATCTTTTTGACTTTATATCCCAAATATTGATTTTATTCCACTGTGTTACAGGTCGTACAAGTAGGAGGAAAAGCTGCAGCAAAGGGAGGGAGATGAGGCTCAGCAGGTGCATACAGGCACAGATTAAGTCCTCCTGCATCTCCTGCTGTAAATGCTGCCCAGAGAGAACAGGTCTCCATCTTGTGAGGCAGCTGGGGCTGCCAAGGAAAGAGCTGAAGGGGACTGGTACACGAGGGGGAGATTGGTGCTCTCTTATTGTTACACTTTTACATATGGTTGGACTTGCTGATGCTGGAGGTCTTTCCCAGCCTCAGAGATTCTGAGATTCCATCATACAGGTCGCAGTGTTCGATCTGCAAATCTCAAGGACACGGTGAGAAATTACTTTTGGTCAGGAGCACTCCTAAATAATAACATATTTTGTAACTGGGAAAAGAGGAGCTACACTGTTGGTATGAACTAACAGTAATGCTGTTAAATAACAGACATGCTAAATACAGCCAGTCTTTCTAGACATGCAAGGTCATTATTTAAAAAGTCATCCTCTTATATTCTGCTTGATTATACTGATACCTAATAATGAGACTACCAGGAAAAATATGGATCTTATCTAGACTATTTATAATTAAGATTGGTGTGATGCAAGATCAGTATATCTGTTCTTAGATGACTATTTGAAGGAGAAAAGGTTTAATTTTGATAAGGCTTGGCTTAAATACCCATCTTTAAAGTCTTAAACTTTGTATAATTTTTTTTTTGAGAGAGAACAACAACTATCTATTAATAGTACATTTAAACAGTGAATAACATTTATTTCCTGGTTCTGCATGAAAATCAGAAATTCTTTTTCTTATCCACTGTCTTTTCATTTAAGCTAGATATTACAATCTCATGTGACAAAAGAAGCCCAAATTTGAAGTAGTCTTACACAAGAAAAGTGGGTGCACCAGCTGGAGTTCAGACACACTCTAATAATGACACTGCAAGAAATCCAAGTAGCTTAGCATAGTAAGACTATTTATATAATCTGCAAAAGTGTCTGCAGCAACTATTGCTGAATGAAAATGAAATGAAAATGAAAACTGAAAAATGGCAATCCTAAATGGAATAGGAAACAATTACTAGGAATATATACAGTGAGCACATACATTTTCTTTCTTCAGTAACTCCATTAATTGCAGATTTACTTCTTCTATGACATTGCCAGAATCCACTCTTAATGCTGAACACCTAACTCAGTTCTGAAATTTTGCATGAATCCTGAAAAAGATGTCCATCTTTGAATCATAAAATAAAATTAATTCCAAAACAAAAGATACTGGTACTTTCATTTTTTCTCTTGTATTGTGCAAAGCCTTGATTTATTTCTGCTTTAGTTCAATCTTTCAGTGTCTATGAATAAAAGCCCACTATCTTTCCATTGAAAGAAGAATCCAGATATGACACTGGTGGTTGGCAACCACAGGCACTTAAGTCAACTAAACTTTCTAATTATCACATAAAGAATCAGCGATAATGAACTTTCTTTTTAATCAATCCCTTAACACTGCTGTTACAGAAAAACCTATATGCATCCTTCTTGTGTAAATTACTGCACTTTCTCTAATCATTATCTCTAACTGTGGCCACCAATAAAAACATACAGCAAGTAGTCATCTAAGTTAAATATTGAGTTATTTTACCTTTTATATCAACCCCATGGATACAGTAATCTCTTCTGTTCTGCACTGTCCATATCCAGTATATACAGAAAAATCTCACTGAATTTAGCATTAGCAGAAGATACACATCTGACATCTGACTTCTACACAGTAGCTTCCTGCTTCATTGGGCAAAATATAAAAACCCCACAAAAGTCAAATTAACAGTTTTCAATGAAACAGTATGCCTGAAAACCTCAAACAATTAAAGAAAGGCAAAATTACAGTTTGATAGAAGATCAAGGATGTCCCCCTGATCTCACTGCCACTTATGCCAACACTAATTGGAATGATTCTAGCATAAGTAGCAACACATCTTCAAACAAGAGCAAAAATGTGCTGCAAGAAAATGCCTCACAAATTATGAAAGAAACCATGTGAAAACTGCACACATAATAACACATTCAATATCATCCTTGAAAACAAAACTGTTAAGTATTTGCTAATGAGAGTGGCTTTTCAAGCAAGATTTTAAGCTAACCAACTTCTTTTCTAATCATCAACTTCTTTCTCATTCTGAACAATCGAAACTGACAAAAGTTAACTATGGCGCAATTATTTGTGTAATGGTTTACCAAGGGAACAACAGCTTCAATACTTTTTTTTCAAGATTGGCCACACTTTGAATAATTGCCATAGCTGGCTTGCATTTGCTTGACAAATAAACTGAACAATTCATGCCAATTCAAATTATCAGTGCTTGGTTCCCACCTATTGATTCAGTGTTAGGGTTCCTATTTCTTTATTTGTGTTTATAGATATCTTACATCACAGCACCAGTGGTCTAGGATCAAGTTGCACCTCAAATTCAATTCCATTTTTCTCCAATGGTATAGCTGTCTTCTACTGTAGCCTTGTGGGTCTGTAAACACACTATAGCCATTGGTGACAACAGGCAGCACACTGACCTGACTTTGCAAGTTTGCAGTACTGAGGCTTCTCAGCCTTTGAAATTTTCTTGGTCTACATGCACATTTTGCAGGGCTTGTTTAGGTGAAGAATTATTTTTTTAATCTATTTAAGTTTTTGCTTCTCTTTTTTCTGTATAACTATAATTTTATATAGAAGAGTAACATGTAGTTATTCTGATATGATGAAAGATTTAATAATGTCACAATAACCCAATCCAGAAGAATACAAGCCTTGCCTGATGCATGAATAAGGACAGAGAATAAGGACAGAGGCTGCAAAGCAAAGTCAGGCATGAAAAGGGATTATAAGAAATGAGGGGCAAACTGATTCAATCCAAAGTCTGTAAAGTACTTACCAACAGCCTGTTAATGAATCCCCACAATAAGATGAGCAAAATGAAGGAAATGAAGGACAATATCCAAAATACATAAACCCCAGAAGTAAACTTTAAACCATCAGACCAATGAATAAATATCAAGTGAAGATTAGCAAACAGAAAAATGGCTCAAAGTTTATCCTAGGGAAGGGAATGAAGAAAGCAATAACCTATTCCTCCTAGTGGAAAACAGCAAGTGACCACAGCATCAATATTTCACTTCTCTGAAAGATCTAAAGTACTGATTTGTCTGCTGCATTGCTCCCCTTTCACCTCTGCCTGAGGCAGACCTGACCATGCCATCATACTGTACACAAAACAAAAAGCCCATGGCAAATACAGTGATATCATATAACTATTTCAGTTATAGGACAGAGGTCATAATAAAGAACTTCTGGTTCTTGGGCTTTATTTACCTGCCTTTGAACCATGGGGTTTTTTCATTGCATATATATAGAACTGCTATATGCACATGCATGAAAAGAGGAGACAAGGGATGCTTGTTGGATTTATATATGAACCTCAGCCTACAGATTAAGTTCTAACATATTCAATGTAATGCTCTCTCATGTGCATATTCTTCTGGTGGAATTGCTCATATAGTCAGTTATCTGTTTCAGCATTAATTTCTGATAGTCTTCATAATGTGTAAGCCACCCTTTAGATACAAGACATTTGCTGGTCTGGACTACTGACTAATGCATAGTTTAGCATGATGTTGCAAAAGCAACTGAAAATAGGAAACTACATGTCATATATAATTTACACATTACTTACAACATGCAGCTTTCTAAAAGCCATTAACCAGACAGAGGTGCTGTGATGAAGAAGACAAGGATATTTTAAAGTATTCTAGAATATTTTCCATTGTTCTGAAGGACTAGGGAAGTGAATCAAAGTAATACACTGCATAAACAAGAGGGAAGAATTTGAAAATACGAGAGCCTTCACTTCCAACATGATACCAGCATTTCTCAGTGTCCAGTGAAGAACACATTGCTAGATCATGGACAAACATTAGACTTGCTGCTTCAGATTTCTAAGTCAGTGTTTGTGGACCACATTATAGAGTGGAGGTATTTTTGCAGACCGAATGTTGCCCATAGGAAAAAAGGTACTCTCTGAATGAAAGCTTGAGAGAATTTCAAAATGGGGGCTTGGTCTTTCTCCAGCGGTCCTCCCTAGCAAACACATGAGTGTTCAGTAAAGTAGTCTTGGTCATCCAAGACAAGTAATTACCTCTTAATCCTCCCTGCAGAGACACAAACTCATATGAAAATGAAACAAGTATGTGTTTGTGTGGTGTTTGTGGTGGTGATGGATAAATTTAGCAGACAAATTGGGACAATTCAAATTGGAAAATTTCATGATTTAGTGAAGCTATTTATGCATTGAGTTTGAAAGAGATCTTGAAAACATGCAGTTTGTAATGTCACTGCAAATAGAAAGTACCTATGATCGGGTTAAAATTTTAGATTCACCAAGTGGGTGCACGTTTTGGATACAAAAGTAAACAAAACATCTGGGACTGAGTCTGGGGATATTTTCCAGACCACAGCAGGAAGATTAATGACCTAAGCCTGTCAGGCTAAAATGGAAGCTTAGGAAGGGACTGGATAAGGTTTTGATTTAAGAAGAAAGGAGGAAGAAAAAGCAGTAAAATAATCTATAGAGTGGATAGGCCAGCTGCTCATTGTCAAAAAGGGTGTAATTCTTTGCTTATGTACAAACACTAGAGTGTTTCATAATTATGTAAAAAGGGAACATTTTGTACTGCCAGCAAGAGAAGAAATTCTGTAAGCAATAGAGGATGCCCAGTCTCTTTCTGCATCTGAAGTATCAGAGAGTTTCGGGTGCTCACAGTCAGAAGAGAGGCAGGTTTTTGCATGTTCAACACACTGCCTGAGAGCACCAAGCAGTAAAACCTCTTTTTTACTGCCCATTGCTTACTATACTTTCCACGGCATCCCCCTGCACAATGGAGAGAGAATATGCTGCAATACAATATTTCAGGGCTGGAGACAGACAACAGGAATCCAGTTGGACTACACACCTGCCTTATTTTATTTAAGACATCTGTGCAGATAGGTTCAAGTTTTGAAAATGCCACCTACTATGTCGACATCAGTGCCTACAGTCCATAAATCGACTGGATAAAAGTGCAAAATTAAAGCAAAGAGACTATGAGTGTTACGAATGTCAGTACAAATGGACAAGGAGTGGAGAGGAAGAACTTGAGTTAACTGTCCTTGAGCCTATAACTGTGCATGAATTCATCATTGTAATGTGATGGAGAAGAACACTAGAATGTTTATAAAGACCTCCCCAGGAGGCAGAGGCAAAGCTTCTATTCACTCAGCTCCTGGTATTCTTTTACTGTGTTTCAAATAAATCTTCCACAGACATCAACTCATCTAGGTTTGTAATTCAAAAACAGTGAGGTACAATTACCAGCTAAATCCATCCAGCTGGGACACTCCTTCCTCCTTCTGACAAGGCATAATAATGCTGCTAAGCTTATTGGCTCCTACCCATCCTTTACCTCACACAAAGAAATCCCCATACCTCTGGAACAATCTGCCTGACAAACTGTAGCCAACCATGAAAAGCAGAGGTATGGGGAGTCTATTTCATTAATGCCTAATACAAAGGACAAAGATAGATAGTCTGTCTTTGTGAGATAGATTATAGCTCTGGCAGGAAGGCATCCCTAAGGGTGCCACAAAGATGGGGCACCCTCCTGAGTCAGTGGTTCCTGAGCACCTGATCAGTGCTAGCACCATGCCTAGTCATGCTCCCACAGTGAAATCTCCACTGCAAGGCGTCCTGAATGTGTTTTGAGTCACTATGGAAAAGCACGTGTGCTAGCAAGCAGACACATGCAAGACTGTCAGAGATGTTCTAGCCAATTGGAGGAGGCTGATTAGAACAGCAAGAGGACTGGCAGCTTTGCCCCATGCTTTCTCCAAAGAATTACTTCAGATGGAGGCCGTGGACCCTGTCATATTATGCCATCTATTCTTGTAAGGCATTCCATACTGCAAGTATAAACTCTTAACTCAAAAACTACTATTATAAAACTGCCTGGGAAAGGGAGTCCTGGCTTTGAGCCAGTGCATCATGAGCTGCATTAAAGGCAGGCCAGCAGGGTCCTGTAGAAGACAGGGCAGCACCAATTGTTTGTGCTAGAAAAAGTTGAGGAAGATGCAGGGCAGATACATAGCTTAGGACTGAAAACAAGAAATATGGATGTCATTCTTGGGTCTCTTAATGACTTGCCAGCTATTATAGAAGCTTCTCACTTGGTCTTGACAGAAAAAACAATAATAATCAGAAAAGTCTGGGCAGCAGTAAAAAAGGGGAAAAAAGAAAAAGATTTAAACAAAAAAAAGGGGAAAAGAAATAAAAAGCCCTGCTGCCACAAGCTATTGGAGTAAAATCTCATTCAGATAAAGGCAAATGTCCAGTGTCCCCCATTAGACTGTATCTCTTTGGCAAAGAATTTTCTCTCATACAGAAATGAGGGCTATCTAAGCATTATTGTCAAATCCAAGGAAGCCCTCTTGTTTATCATGAAATCAAACCAAAAGCCTTTTTAAGAAACAAGATGGATGGGTGATCTTGGTGGATTGCCAAACATTCTTATGTCCCTCTTCAACAAGACAGGAGGGAAAATTAAAAAACTGGTAAGTTGAGAAAAGGAAAGGGAAACCACTCACCAATTACCATCTCAGATTAAATGTGGGTAATTTAATTTAAGTGAATTTATTGCCAATTTAATAGATTTGGATGATGAGAAGAAACAAAGACAAAATTAATACCTTCTTCATCATATCTTTTTTCCCAGCCTCAACTTCACTCCTTCATTCGTGGAGGCCTTTACTCCCCCACAACTAAGTTGGACACAGGGAAATTGGGAAATGGGGAGTTGTGATCAGTATAATAATTCATCTCTGTTACTCCTTCCTTCCTGTGCTTTCCCCCCTTTATTGTTCCCCTGCTCCAGTACAGGTCCTCCCCTAAGGCTGCAGTCCCTCAAGGACTGCTCCAGCACAGTTCCTTCAGGAAAAGCCAAGCTGTGCCAGTGCAGATCTCTCCTCTGGCTGCTGTGTGGGTATCTGCCCCAACATGGTCCCTGCCACAGGATGCAGAAGAACAGCGGCTCTGATGCCTGGAGTGCCTCCTCCCTTCTTCTCACATGCTGATGCTCACCTGCTGTTTCCAACAGGTTTTTTCCATTACTCTTCATGCTGCTATGTAATGTTTTACCCTCTCTTAAACAGAGGTGCCACCATCTTGGTGGATGGGCTTGGTGGTGTCCTATGACGGCTCTCCTGTGGAACCAGCTATGTTTGGCACAGGACAGTCCCTGACCTTTTCTCACAGAGACTACCTCTGATGCTGACACTATAACGCCCGCATCCCGTATGTCCTCTGGATTTTGGGATGTGAAGGCAGTAAAGTTTGTTCTGGCTGTCTGGCTCCATCTCTTTTCTGTCTGTAGCTATGAAAATATGAGTAGGAGAAGGAACATGAAAAAAACCTGCAAGGGGTGAAGAGAGCAGATTTAGAGTCTCAAGTAAAAGACAAGGCAAGAACAGTCATGGTGCTGCAAAACTTAAGCATGATCTTCTCCTCATAGACTCCTGGTACTGTAACCAAAAGTTAGGCTTGGCAACAGCTTAGATGTGGGCCAGGAGACACAACCAGGGCCATTGCACTTTACTGTCCTTTCACAGACTGCAAAGCATTCAGCTGATTTCCAGTATTTTATGCAGGCTTGTATGAAGCTGATTTTATGGATAATATTAGTAGGTCTTAAATGATCTGACAGTGTAACTAGGTGACTGGTACAAAGTTGTCACCAGAATATGGAATCATTCCATATGAGAGCAGAACCAAGCACAGGCAATAACAATCAAGGTTAGAACATTCATTTCTTGACTGTAAACCTCTGCATGGAAATAAGCTAGCATCACAGCCTAGACGAAGACTCTGAAATCCTGAAATATGTAAATCTCACTGCTTCATGGAGTACATAACAATGCTGAACACTAACTGTTCAGAGTGGCTGGTAAGTTACCAGAGTAGGATGCAATGTTGTCAGGACTTCTCCAGAGAACAGCTATAGTTATATATTTCTTGACAAAATTTCTGGCACAGCTAGTAATGTTGCCTCTGTGGAAAAAGGAGTGGTATTAGGACAGCAATTATCATAGAAATGCAGAGTTAGTGGGTGGACCTGAGCATGATTGCTACAGAAAAAGTCAGAGCTTGCCAAAGGTAGAATAGCTCCAAACCTTTAATGACTACCTTGTTGTCAAATGATGCCGACTGACTTCTGGGTCAGTAACACCCAGAAACATCTCTAAAAAGGCAGAATAGATAATTCAGAAATGAAATAAGGTCCAGAAGGACCTTTCACATTCCCAAATTAATACTCCAACACCTGAAAAATGATGTGGTCTATCTACAGATGCTATTAAGTTCACAAAAACAGTGTGCTCAAGTATTGGAGGAGACTGAATGTGAGGAAACGTTCTTTCCTTTAATTTAAGGCTTTCCATGGCTTCAGCTTCTCCTCCTAAGCACTGCAACAGCCTCTGCATGCCCTGAAAGCAATGGTTCTTGGATTGCCTCATCCTAAAAAGTAAATTTACACACAATCTTTCTCTAAGCTCTACCATTCTCTGAGAGCAAGTGAGGGCCTCAACTTCTCTAAGATAACTCTTCAGGATCTGAGACTGTTCCAATGAGAACATCACCTGACAAGTACACCTCCCATTTCCTTAATCCAAAAAAGTTTTTTCTTTTGTGCTCTTTTTTCTTATTTAATTCCAAGACCTGACTACACAAGTGTCCTTCTGGCAGAATCTTTGAAGTGCTTTTTTATAGAGAAAGCACAGCCCTCAAAAGCTTTGTTGAAAGATGTTAAGACAATTGATTGTCTTTAGGTTTGTTCTTCTCACAGGTCCTTTAAACCCTGACGAATGCACATAGCAAATTCACAAAATCCAATCTGTAATAATTGCACTTCACGGACATAAGTATATGCAGGCTTCATAAAGTCATTAAATTCTTCCCAGATCATTGTTCAGCACTCCTCTGATGCATCACCATCTTTTCCTGACCTAATGAAATTTAAAACTGGAACAACTCATACTTACATACAAAAAAGAAGAACATTTGCAGACATGATTTCTGCTCATAAATTATCTTGTTCCAGCCCTCTGCCATGGGCAGGGACACCTTCCCCTAGACCAGGTTACTCAAAGCCCCATCCAACCTGAACTTGAATACTGCCAGGTATGGGGCATCCACAGTTTCTCTGTGAAACCTGTGCCAGTGTTTTTAAACCATCCTCACAGTAAAGAATTCCTTCCCATATGCGATCTAAAGCAACCCTCTCTCAGTTTGAAGCCATTCTTACTTACCATGTCACTACAAACCCTTGTGAAAAATCCCTCTCCAGTTTTCTTATACACCCTTTAGGTACTGAGAGGTGCTATAAGGTCACTCCAGAGCCTTTTTTTCTCCCAGATGAAAAACTGCAACTCTTTCAGCTTGTCTTATTAAGATGGTTCTCTGTCCCCCTAAACATTTTGTTTCTCTCCTCTGGACTCTCTCCATCACGTCCCTGTCCTTCCCATGCTGGGACCCCAGCTCTGGATGCAGAGCTCCAGCTGGGTCTCACCAGAGCAGAGCAGAGGGGCAGAATCCCCTCCCTCCCCTGCTGCCCACGGGGCTCTGGATGCAGCCCAGGACACGTTTGGCTCTCTGGGCTGGGAGTGCCATGGCCGGGGCATGTCCAGCCCCTCACCCAGCAGCACCCCCAAGTCCTTCTGGACAGGGCTGCTCTGGGTCTGTTCATGCCCAGCCTGTGTTTGTGCCTGGGACTGCCCTGACCCAGGTGTAGGACCTGGCACTTGGCCTTGTGGAACTTCAGGAGGTTCTCACAGGCCCATTTCTCCAGCCTGTCCAGTCCCTCTGAAGGCTCCCTTCCCTCCAGAGTGGTGACCACAGCACACAGCCCCGTGTCATCAGTGGACTTGCTGAGGGTGCCCTCAGTCCCCTGTCACCAGCAAAGGTGTTGGACAGTGCTGGTCCCCACACTGACCCCTGAGGGACACCACTTGT
This sequence comes from Cisticola juncidis, assembly GCA_013400215.1. Classification (NCBI taxonomy): domain Eukaryota; kingdom Metazoa; phylum Chordata; class Aves; order Passeriformes; family Cisticolidae; genus Cisticola; species Cisticola juncidis. Next base: position 221,914 of record VXBR01004627.1, on the reverse strand, counting down.
CACCGGTCTCCACTTGGGTATTGATCTGCCAGTTCCTTATCCACTGAATGGTCCATCCACCAAATCCATGACTCTCCAGTTCTGACACAAGGATGTTGTGGGGAACAGTGTCAAATGATTTGTACAACTCCAGGTAGAGGATATTGTGGCACCAGTATTATAACCCCCTTCTAGAAGGCCACCAAATTTGTCTGGTGTGATCTGCCCTTACTGAAGCCTTGCTGGCTGTCAGAAATCCCCTCTGTATTTCCCATGTACTTTAGCACAACTTCCAGGAGGATGAGTGCTATGATCTTAGTGAATACTGACGTGAGACTGGTCAGCCTGGTAGTTTCCAGCCCATTCCCTTTTCCTTCTTTTCCCCTGCTTTGGGTTATGTTTCTCTCTCTCTCTT
>VXBR01004627.1:201737-212237 GCA_013400215.1 Cisticola juncidis | reverse complement strand
AAAAAAAAAAAAAGTTGGCTTGTCTGTTTTCTTACACTTAACTCTAAAGAACTACACCTACCTTTAATGCTTCTGCCTGCTAGATCATGTCCAATTTTTGTGGGAGCTGAGAGGATTAGAGATTGTAATACAGAAACAACAATGTATATTTGAAACATTGAAACTCAAGGACATGGACAAGATAAAATTTTACTAGTACTGAGCCCCCTTAAAAGCTTGTGAAAAGCCTTTTTTTCTACTAACAGTCTTATGTATACTTAAATTAAGAAGAAAATAACATATTTTCTTATAAAAATATCCAATGGAAAATTTTAAGAACACCTAAAAATATTTCAGATAGAATGATTTTTCATTTTATTTTTCTCTATAACTAGAATAAGATCAGTCCTCACAGCTAGCCTGTAAGATTCGCCATGATATATCTTTTTATAAAGAACAATGCAGTTGTTTAAATATACATTCTTCTCATCAAATTTATTTTTGAATTCTGGTCAGTTGTAAAAGTGTCAGGGTGTTTTTAAGCTTTAGAGATTTAAGATTACATAAGTTAATAGTGTTCTAGCAGAAAACATACTTGTAAATCAGTATTATTTCAGAATATCACCAGGGAGGGGATCTCTATGTTCATATTTGACTGGACTTTTGAACAAACTGCACTTTCCCTGCACCTGCAATCTTGATATTTTGCTGGCATGGTGGTTTACTGCATCATGTACCTTTCCTGTGGCATTTTTCAACTAGTTACACAAAGATACAGCCTCTGCTTGTCGGTAAAACTAACACAGAGAAACACGGTCTATGTATTTTTAACTCCAGTCTTCTATTTTAGGCAACACGGAAGAGAGCCTCAGTGCAAGTCATGACACTTGATTTCAGCTGATGCATGACAGGGTAAGATATCTGCTTTGTAAAATACCCTAGAATGTTTGCATTAACAGATTCTCTAAAGGGAAAAAAACACCCCAACACGCCCAGCTTTTTGAGGCGAATCCCTTCAGGACAGCCGGGGACCAAGGCAACGGGGAAACAAAAGGCTGAGAGGGGCCCCCGCGTCATGTGCCCCACACGGAACACGGCGCTCGGCAGGCTGGGGCTGCTGCCCGGCATTGTGTTTGTGTCCCAGCTGCTGGGAAACGCTCATGCGGGCTTAGCGCCGCCCAGCAAAGCCAGGACTAACCCTTAGGCTGCCCTGCAGCCCCGCCTGCCCGCCGCGCCGGCCGGGCCCGGCTCTCAGGGTGCTTGGAAAGAGCCTCCCGTCCGCGCTGAACGCGGGAGGCTTCCCGGGGAAAAGCAGCAGAACCGACGAGACCAGAGGGAGTTTTTAATCCACCAGTGCTTTATCAAACCTGATGAAACTGTTCTTAGCATCACACTGATTTACTAAAATCTTTCTTGCTTCAGCTTAACCCACAGTAGTGCCAATAGTAGGAGGACGTGAACTGCAGGGAAAAGTAAATAACTAACTCATTAAAATTATGCATATGAAATAAACAAATAAATGGCAACAAACTCCTTAATTTGTTGATTTAATCTCATTTAATTTTTCCCGTGAGGCAGCTAATAGGTTAGTTAATGAGCTGCCAGTCATCAGTCATTGGACATTGCTCCACATTCAAGAGGCTGATTAAATAATATAGGTGCTTATTTCTTTCTGGCAGCAGAACAGAATTGAGATTGTTAGTTAGGAAAGAGATCAGACATTTTGAGCAAAGGAGAGGCAATCATTCTAGTTATACCAGTCTGAAGCTATTCTCATAAAACTCAACATAATATTAACTTTCTCCTTATTTGGATTAGAACAGAGGAAAACACCTAAAGTGTGGTATGAGGTATAAACCGAAATAGGGCACAGGATTTCAACACACAGAATTACTCTAGCTCTAAAACAGCAGGGGGTCAGCATTGCAAATGGACATCCACCTTCAAAAGAAATTTCTCTCAGCACACAGTGATTGTTAGAACAAGCTCCAGCCTACTCATAAATTACAGATGTCAACCTATGGGGAAAAAAAGTTAATATTTTTTAGTAGGGGGTAATTTTCTTCTAGTCTTTTTCGGTGATGCTGAACAGTTAAGTCAGTTTATATGGTACAGCTCTTTGAATAATTTCAGCAGTCCTGAACAACAAACTCCAGGAATTTCTACTTCTCTCAGCATAATTTCCATAAATCTGCAATGAATAAGTTCAAGGAACTAGAACTAATCATTCTTCTTTTTGCAGAGCAAATTATTTTTGTTGGTTTTTTATCTCCTTGAACGAATCCGATGAATATCAGTCAAAAAACAAGGGAGAAAGTGGAAATGGTTTGAATTCTCATGCAATAACTCTTAAACCCAGTCTGTTTAAAGCACTTTGTTTCAGGGAAACACTAAGGATAATCCCTGTGAAGTTTTGGTTTGGTTTTGGTTTGGCTTTGAGGATGTAGCTAAAAGGTAAAATGTCAAAGCCAATGAAAAACTAGTTTTTTACTGCCTGCTATCAAAGTACTACTAAAATAAGTCTGTTCTAATAGAAAATGGATTGTTTATATCCATTAAGGTTCTCTTTGCATAGTCAGTGATTTGTTGAACCTAGTAAGCATCAATCTCTTGACATGCAGTGAGCTGAAATGCAAAACATGAGTGGAAATATGGTAAAGATGTTTTCTGAGGCACTCATGACTATTGGTTATTGCCAGCAACAATAATCCCTCATGCCTCTTTGAATGAAAACAGTTGATGCTGTAAATCCTAGTGTAACTGTGATGACATAACGAAACTTTCATAGATTTACTGGGCAAGAGTTGTAAAAAGAGTCCATCAAAAAAACAAAGGCTAATAGTTTAGTCCATCACTAAACCTGGCTGATATTTGGCTCAGCTATCTGCATCACAGAAAATAACCATGCACTCCTTCATGAACTGGGAAGACTTAGATGTTATTTGAGTTTATAGAGAGACTTTGCAGGGAGGATTAAAATCAGCTAAAGACATAAAGAGCAACTTTTTAAAAGCAGCAGTAAAGATCTCCATGCAATGGGATAACAAGATCAAATCTGGAGAAGAAAAAAAATTGGGAACATGGTGTTGATTCTTAAGCTGTGGCTACTGTCTTCCCATAGTCAGAAAAAGAGAGTTTTATGGTCAAGTGGAAAAAATTATCTGGAGATACAAAGTCCCACACACACAGTAAAAATTATCTTCTATTTGTAGAATCTAGCCCATACACTCTAGACTACCTGTCTTTGGATGCATAGGCCACACAAAGTTGTGATTCCTCATTTACAGAAAGTGAAAATTTCAGGTTTGTGTTAAGCACTATCCACTATTAGTGGCCAGAACCAAGGCAGCAGCTCCCCAACAACAGGGTAATAGTCCTCAGCTCAGACATTGTTTACACAAGGAGTGTAGGTTACAGTGACCTCTCTTCCAAATGCTAGGAGTTTAATTCTACAACACAATGATTAACACCCATACAGCTGCTAGGCAGAGCCTGCACTGCAGGGACAGGAAAAGGGAGGAAAAATAGTTACTCTCCTCCTTCTAGAGCATTCCAGAACTCTAGTCTGAACTTCTAAATTAATTTTTACATGAAACAGCAAGCAGGTGTGCACCACTCCTTTGCTTTCAGGATCTCCTCAGCAGTGACAGAGAAGGCCAGTAGAACTGGAGAGGGTGTGGAGCACAAGTCCTGTCAGAATCAGCTGTGGGAGCTGAGGATGTTCAGCCTAGAGGAGGCCCAGGGGAGACCTTATCACTTACTACAGCTCCCTGAAAGGAGGGTATAACCAGGTGGAGATCAGCATCTTCAGCCAGGCAGCTGGTGACAGATCAAGAGGGCATAGTCTAAAGTTGTTGCAGATGAGGTTTAGGTTGAATGTGACAAAGAAATTCTTCACAGAAATGTGATTAGATATTAGAATGGACTGTCCAGGAATGTGGTGGTGCCGCCATCCCTGCAAGTGTTTAAGGAAAGATCGAATGCGGCACTCAGTGCCAAGGTCTGGTTGACACAGTGTTGGGTCATAGGCTGGACTCTGTCATGGGAAGAGAGGGAGCTTCAGATCTCTGGCAGCTGCTTAAATTTAAGAAATCACTCTGGCATGCAAGTTCTAGGGATGGTAAATCAGCTCTATTTTTTATTAAACAGATCATAGATAACAAGCAAAAGATCTTAATCAGAGGTACTTACTGCAAAGCATAAAATTAAAAGTACGACTCTTAGATTAGAGCATAACATACAAGAGTGCACAATATTAAGGTTGCACCTATATTAAAGCTAGAAAAGGAAATAGTATTGATTAGAGGTCAAATGTAACTTACCAATATGTCAATAATGTACACAGATTCCTTCACTCAGCCTCCAGAGGAGTAACTGTGAAACAGGGGTCCCTGCTCTGGTGAGAAACTCCACACTTTTTCAGGGAACGTGTAGAATATTTCTGCTTTGTGAAAGTTTTGGTGTTGCTTTCATAGTTTGTAAAGTGAAGTGTCTGTCAGTCAGAAATCCAGCTTATCCTCCAGACCTCTCTCTATTGGCAGCTGGGAGATGCCAGATCACGGTTAACTCCATGGTGCCAGAATACCTCACTACTAGACAGCTTGTCCTGTTTGAGTTATCTGACCAGTTAACAAACAAGAGATAAGTTCTTGTTGTGGGGCCAAGATGCCCTCCTGCAAAATCAATGATCTCAGAGGTCTTTTCCAGCCTAATTGATTCTGTAACAGTGAATGGTGTATTTTGGTGTACACTGATGTGTCAGTCTGTATACTGTTAAGGATCATGTTTAAAGACTTTGGTATTGGACCACTCAGAGTTGTATTTTGGGATACTGTGGAATGGAACTCAGACCTGAGGTCTGACATGGGAGTAACAGCTGTTAACAGATGTAGAGAAGTGAAACCCTTTGGCAGGGCTGAAGCACAGCTTTCACTGCTTTTATAGATTCATATTTGAAAAAGGAAAACAAAGATCATTACAAGTTTGTTTCATTGAGGAAAGAACATTTTCCCAAATATTCAAACAGCATTATAGTAGATTATAGAAAATACATGTTCAAGACCTCCTGTTTCTTGAATCAGATCAAGAACCTGAATGTGAGTCTTCTTTTCCTCAACTACAGAGCTCCTGAAATTTTCTGAAATAGTTCTCTCCACCTTTTTATATGAAAATCTACCTTCTTCTGATAATGCTTTAGTTAATCTTCTATATCATAGATGAACACTTGAATGGGAGGTCCTCTGGAATATCTTGATCCTGCATCTTTGAAAGCAATCTAAGTAAGTTGCCTCATGAAAGTTTTGCTTTCAACATTTCTGTATTGCAATGACAAAATAATTTTGTACTGTCCCTTCATTTCACAAAAAGAAAATGAAAACACTCATTATGTGTTAGCAATCTTCCAAAACCCTTCTGATGGTGCCTTGTTGTTTCCATCCTTCAGACTTAGACTACTCAGTTTTTATCAGGCATTAAAATCTCTGAGCCATGTCCATTTCTATGTCCCAGGGTTTCTGGACTGCTTTCGTTTCTAGCAATTTCTCAAACCCATAGAAATGTTATTTTAAAAAATATCTTTTTTTGTATCTCCTTCCCTGTACCTCCCAAATATTTGCAGCAATGTCTGTCCTACTTTTATAATACACTATGACTTTAAAGCATCTCTGGGCCCCATCTCTATCTTATCTCACTCCTAACAACCTTACATAGGAATCCAGATCTTCTTGAGATTCAAAGAGTCCATTACAGTAAATTTTCTACAACACAGCAGCAAAACAACCTGTCCCTCATAAATTAAATAATTTTTACTCCTTACACTATTCCTTGCCTGTCACAGAATGCACTGCAGAAAGGAAGTCAGACACAACCAATTATCTATGTAGATTTTTTTGTTTAACTCTCTTTACAGGACCATGTACTCCAGCAAGAATAGGCATGATTACATTAAAAAGTCCAGGGACTCTGACCCACCTCTCAAACTCTATCCAATGCCATTAGTACTGAATTGTAGATGAGCCTCAACGTCTGTATCTCAATTTAGCCTATTTGAACTATTCCTCCTTGAAGAGTTATTATACATTAAATGAACCAGAGAGCAAAATGCTGAACACAGTACAGCAGCAGAAACATTAATCTGTAATACTGGACAGCCAGGATCCTTGCTACATTAACACAGTATTATTTATGAGGAGTGAAACTACTGACAGAATGAAACTTTAATTTTCATTACTGTTAGATATTAACACCTGTTAGCTGCTTGGTGATGTGAAGTGAAATGATTTCAGAGTAGCTATCCAGATTTCTTTCAAATTGGAAAAAAAAAAGATATAATAGTACTTTTATTCTAGTGGATAAGATAAATCAACTGAAACATAGATTATTCAAGATATAGTTTAAATTTGAAAGAAAGCAAGGACCTTGTGCTGAATCTGTAAAAATCCATGGGACTGAATGCCCCAGTCTCTCAACTACTGTGGCTAAAATTTGTGGTTAAAAATATATATTAAGAACCACAAGAACAAGACAAAGAAACATGTAAGTTTGTTTTGAGAAGAAAGGAGTTCAGTATTAGGTGAATAATAAAATCATTTAAATAGGCTACTCTGCTTTTTTTAAAAAAATAATAATAATCTCTGAGTTCAGAATTTGTTTATCAAACCAGATATTAAACACATGAATTCAATAGCTGCATAGCTTCTATCCCTTTCATGCTTTTTACAGGGTCAGGTGATGCTTTCAAAAGACCTGAGTGTCAGAGAACACCATCTGCTTTAAAAGCACCTCTTTACCTCATCAGCTTCACCCCTGGGTTACACTGTTCCTGTGAAATAATATTCAGATTTCTTGTGTCCAAAACATAAAATATTTCTGGCCTGTCTACCTGTCAGTATCAGTGCCATTCACATATAAACCAGCTAGTTCTGAATCAACTGGCGCTTAAGCATTTAAAAATCAGTATTACTGCATTAATATAACTCTCCACAGGGGCTAATATATGCTGGTTTTTAGCATTGTGTAATGTAGCCTGTTTCTCTTAAGGTTTTAGTTAATGAAAGACTCTTTTCCACATTTGTTCCAAAAACTGTTGTGTAACATCACCGTGCATTGTAAATAGTTTCCCACTTCCATCTACTGTCTGCTTTAAACTGCTCTGGTTTGCAAAGTTTTTGTCTTACAGTTCTTCAGCATAAAGCCTTGTTGTAATTTCTTCTGGACTATGGCTACCACTAGCAGTGGCACATAAAAGTCATACTGTTAATACATTGTTACTAGTTAGACAGAGTCTAACAGAGTGTCTAAAATATTCATTTTAATGGAAACATTTCATAACAGACTGGGTCTCACAAGACCTCTGAGTTCTATGGGATATACCCCACTCATCAGCTGAGCTGGGTACCTCCTTCTCAGCCCTCTGAAAGGAAAGGCCCAAGGCCCAAAGGCCCACCAAAGGCCTCACAAATATGATATGGATAACAACCATTCTAGACGTAAATTTTGTTTGTGACTACAGTGACAAGAACATATTAAAATCATAAACTAGAGATTATCATGGTTGATTCCTAGTACAGATATGGGACTAATACATACAAAAAAAAAAAGATTTTTACCTATACCAGTCACCGTCAAAAATTTCCAACAAAGTTCAGACAAGCCAAGGTAAGTTGAATGATGCCGGGTAATTCTGAAATATGCTTGTATTGGTAAGTAATTGTGTGGTAAGAGTTTGGTAGCAGAGTGGTTACAGCAGTGCTCTGTGAGCAGCTGCCAAGAACTTTCCCCATGTCCAACACAACCAGTGCCAGATGGATCCAGCATGGACTTACTCTTGACCATGGCTGAGTGCCAGGATCAGTGATGGCAGTAGCACCTCTGGGAAACTGTATTTATAAAGAGGGAAGAAAAAATGCAGCACCTCCAGCTAGAGAGAAGAATGAGAATGTGTGAGATTAACAGCTCTGCAGGTACAGAAGTCAGTGAAGGAGGTGAATGCGCAGGCAGCTGTCCCTGCAGCCCCTGGAGGAGCCCACAGTGGAGCAGGGAGATGCCCAAAGAAGGCTGTGAGCCCATGGGAAGCCTGTGCTGGAGCAGGCTCCTGGCAGGACCTGTGGCCCACGGACAGAGCAGCCCACACTGCAGCAGGTGCCTTGGCAGGGCTTGTGAGCCCACAAGGGGCTCACAGTGGAGCAGCCTATCCGAGGGACTGCACCCTGTGGAGGACCCAGACTGGAGCAGTTTGTGAAGAGCTGCAACCCATGGGAAGTACTCACACTGGAGAAGTACATGGAGGACTGTCTCCCATGGGAGGGATGCCTTGCTGGACCAGGCAAAAAGCATAAGGAAGAGGGAGCAGCAGAGAAAGTGTGTGATGAAATGACAACAACCCCCATCCTTTGTTGCCTTGTATTGCTCAGGGGAAGGCAGAGAAATAAAGAGTGGAGTTAAGCCTAAGAAGCAGAATGGAATAGGGAATTTTTTTCTTTTTGATTTGTTTTCTCATTATTATTCTCATTTCTCTACTCTCGTATTATAAAGTAAAAAATTATTTTACCTGAACTGCCTGTGATGATATTTGATGAATGATTCTCTCCCTGTTTTATCTTGACCCATGAGTCTGCTGTTATTTTCTCTCCCCACCCTAGCTGAGGAGGGGAGTGACTGCGTGGCCTAGGTGAGCACCTGGCAGCCAGCCAAGGTCAATCCATCACATCACACACAGCACAGGGAATGACAGTTTTACAGTTATATTTCCACACAACATGCTAATTAGATAAATTGATTACTGTACAGTTTCTATGATGACCAGAGTCTCTAGATCTAATTGCTTTGCTGGGTACAGTACAAACATCAAAGATATATTTCCTTTTTCAAAGAATGTGAAACCTAACAATTTCATGCATAAAAGCTTCTCAGTAATTCAGACTAGAAAAGGTTTCAGGTCATGTAGACCCCAAGAGCACCAAGTAGGGATCAACAATGCCTATATAATACCTTAGATTTACTTGATCGATCCAATTAGGGCAACTTTGAAACCTCCTTAGGCAGTGTAGACCACTTATACAGTATTTATATTAATAAAATGTTCTTAATATCTATTCTATATCTTGCCTGCTACAACTTAATCCAAGTACTACTTTTGCAGCCTAAAAGCAACAGACTGCTCCTGTCTCTCTGCCGAGCTCAGACACTACTTTGAACACTTTAAATATATATTCTCTTATTTAGATGTAGCAGTCTTGATTATTTTTCTCATACAACACATTCTCCAGATCTGTAAGTCTTCTTACTCTGTTGCAGACTCCCCATCTATCTTTTTGAAGCACTGTGCCTCTAAAATACAAAGTACTTTAGCTGAGGCTTTGAAAATATTGAAGTGAATAAGACAAACACTTTGCACAACTCAAACCACACTCCCATTTGTAAATCCTGGCCTGTAAATGGTATTTACCATCTGCACCAAAGGATGGTGCCATCCTGTAAATGGTATTTACTTTTTGCACCAAAGGATGATGTTATTGACTCCTGTTCTTCTTTTGTAGTGTTAAACCCCTCATTTATACTTGTTAAGATCTGATTATTAAAATGATTGGAGAACTCCCTCTGCTCAAATTAAGATGCAAACGGAGACCGTATTCTGAAGTCAACAGTACAGGTTTTATTAAACAGTAAATGTGAGGGAGAGAGAGTTGGAGGGGAAAAGAAAGGGGAGAAAGAAAGTAACAGAGAAAGAAATATGACCACTCCATAGATTCCAACAATGTCCCATTGATCCTCTTCTTCTGGTCTTCTCAGTAGCTGCAGTCTTGTCAAGGTGATGGTTGCAGACTACATCCATCAAGTGGTGGAGGAAAAGAACCCCCAAAACACCAGGTCCATGGGTTTTGCATTATCATGAGGCTATGTGGAAACACCCCTGTACCTCCCCTGGATGGTGTAACACTGGATCACAGGACGTTTCATGAGTCTTTGACATCTTCTAAAATGTTGAAGCTGTCTCTTACCATTGTAGCTGAATCAGTCATGGCCCACTATAGCCAATCAGACAAGATTAATAACTTCATCCTGCATGTGACTGTCCTAGTACTCTGGAGTTTTTTACAGCTGAGTAAGGGAGGACAATGGCATGATAAGAAGGATCCCCCACTCAAGATTTGTCTTTTATCAACCCCTTGCATTATCTGGAAACCCAGCTTGTAGCCCCAAGTATGCACACCCTTCTGCACTCTCTGCATCACTAGCAAAACACTCAGCCAATTGTTCAAGCTGTTAGCACCAATAGTCCAGTCTCTCACAGCACCTGTATGGTTTGAGTCATTAATCACTAGCATTCCAGTCTCTCACAATACCAGCTACCTTCCTGAACCCTTGTTACCTCAGTCCTGTCTTTGTGCAGTTATGTATCTGTGTTTCAGAGCAGCACCTTAGTCTTATTTCTACCAAGCAAATTTTATTTATCAGAAGCCATACTGCAACTTAAATGTAAAAATAACTCCTCTCCTCTCCTCTCCTCTCCTCTCCTCTCCT
>VXBR01004627.1:166713-200747 GCA_013400215.1 Cisticola juncidis | reverse complement strand
CTCCCCTCCCCTCCCCTCTTCTCCAATAAGCTAAAGTCCCTCTCCTTTCACCATTATCTAGTACAATGATATTATGCTATCTATATCATATAGATTAATGACATATAGATTAGTTGCCACACCAAAGAGCTTTCTGCCCCTTTGCTCAGACAGTGACCCACTGATAACCAGTTGTAAATAATTTTCCAAGGACTGGCCATCCTGCACAATAGCTTCTTATAGACTGTGCATTTCTAGCTAATTTATGAAAATTTCACGAGTTTGTCTTGAAAGTCTGACCGCAGTGCAGATATGTGACATCAGTACTGATCTTCTGTCTTTTAATCTTGTTACTGTCTTTAGAAGGAAACCAGAACACTGTTGAGAATATTTCATTTCAGTGGGATTCTGTGTTGCTGTTACTTATCTCCATGCTACATGCAATGGATTTACTTCAGTGTCTTACAGCAGTTTATAATCAAGTGATCGACACAGAGAGGGTACAGCTAAAAAAAAATCTGTTAAAAATCTGCACAGAAGACACTAATTGCTAACAGGCTACACAGACTGCTGACCACATCTTCTGTTGTCTAAAGAAAACCTTTGCCTCTCTTTTCCCCTGCCTTTTTTTAGATTCTAGGGTCAGGAGAGTTTAACACAAGGTAGGACATGGCATGTGCTGTGCCCACCTTCTTCTACTGCAAGTCCAGCCACTTATGGTGACATGTAAACACTCCAAAAATACATAGAGTAAGGTGTGCATAAATATTTATAAATACATGGACTTTATAAATTAACATATACTTGCAAATGTTTAGATATTGCTTAATAAGAGGTATCAATAATAAAGTTTAAATATGAATAGAAAAAAAATTAAGAAGAAAAAACAGATACATAACCACCTACTGACACGATAAATGAAACCCCAACAACCAAATTGCTGCACAGTGTTACTTGGTCAGTCTTCGGATTCTGTGCTCTGATGCAAGATGTAGGCAATGTTGCCTATTAAAATGGAAAACTGGAAAACAAATTCAACTTTACAGGAATATGTGCAGGGGCACTAAGAAGAGTTTGCAATGGGTTTTCCACAAAATGGAAAATCCATTGGTTAAATGATAGATGTGATGAAATTTATGAAACAAACCCAAATTACCCAGTGTGACAATGACACAATGACATAGTGACAAGGGCAGGGGATTACACTTACCCAAAGGCCTCCCCTGAACATGGTGCAGCAGTAAACATGGTTCCTGTTAGCACAATGAACTCCTGAAGGAGAACTGAACTCCCTCCTGAACTCCTCTGAACAGCTCAGAGGTCACCTATACTTTACATAGCAGACTGGATTTACAAATTCAGGATGTCTCCTCACCTATCATCCACGGCTGAAAGTGCTAAACACATCATTCATTAGGCTCACTCTTCAGTCAAATTGCAGCAAAGATCCAGCATAGTTGTTCAGACCTACACAATATTTCCCACTCTAGTCCAGGGGACAAATTGTGTTACAGCTGACAGTAATGGCATCTCAAGGAACAAGCTCTTTGAGATGCCTGCTCGCACTGGGGCAACTACAGACAAATTCAGGATGGGTCTAGTACATTATTTGGAGCAGCCATGGACAAATGCAGCCTTGTTAAAATTTATCTCCTTTTCTAGTGGTAGAATGGGCCATCTTCCTCTGTATTTCTTGTTTTTTTCCTAGTGTTCAGCAGAGTTTACTATTCTTCTACTTCTTCTGGTGGCTGGAATACAGAAAACTTTTAAAGGTTTGAGAAAGGACAGCCTTTCAGGGCAGTGATGTGTCTCTCAACAACACGAGAGATCTCCTGCTGTGCCATATTTCAGCTTGGCCAGAACTGCTTGGAAGACCTATCTGATCCCATCTCTGGCCATGTTCTTAGCCATGCTTGTAACATGTGGCTTAATAATTCCTGAACTCCTTGAATAGAGGCTGTAAAACCCAGCTTCTAGTCCACTTGGGATGTTTAATAATTTATGTAAGGAGGGAGAGATCCTTTTAATTATTTTGCTACTCCCTTTACTATTTATTCTTTACTATATGGCAGCTTTTTAAAACACCAGAACCTTCCAGGTCATGAGATAAAATTCACAACCTTCTTTCCACTGCGAAATAAGACATGCTTGCTTTCATTTGTATTTATTTCAGTGCTTCCTCTATGAAATCAATATTGGTTTATTGGCACATAATACAGTTTGTACTGTGTTGATGCAATGAGCTCACTGCTATTACCATTTTCCACAACTCACCATAAGAATGGGACTAATAAATCTCAAACCAGCTGGTACTCAACAATGTTTTGTATAGAAGTAGATGGAGATGAAAACCTTCCAGGCATGTCAATGAAAAGGGAAACTGTCACTGGCAAACCCAGGGGAAGTTTCCAAAAACGATGCTAGCTTCCTGACTACATAAAAAATACAAGATTTTTTATCCCTTTTAAGCTTTGCTTTCCTCATTGCAGGACTGAAGACCAGATCCATGGCTGGTCAACAGTTAAAGCTTTCTTTCTGGAGCTAGTAAGTGTTTATACATTCCAGCAATATGCATATGAATGAATAATGAACTTGCTGCAAAGAATAATGCCATGTCTTACCCAGCACCACTATTAATATTATTCCAGCTGTCTGGGTATTGTATTTCTGCTAACCTCATCTTCCACTGACGGCTGCCAGGGGCTTTCAATAGCTATTTGGTAAAGTTCAAACTGGTTTTGTGGGGATATTTTGGTGCAAGTTTTGTTGGGGAGCACGATGTGAAAACTGTGGTTTACCATCCTTCTTTTTGTCCCACTCTGGCTCCAGCTGCTAAACATCGTGGACTGGAGAGGCTTTTACCCAGCTGTTGAATTTTTAGGGCAAACAACATCCCTTTACAGATAGCTGTTTCTTCCCTCATCTTTTTACTGCTAGAAACTTTAACTTTGCCCTCAGTATTGTTCACTTTTTAAAACTCATTGGAATGGAATGCCCCTTGATACCTTGGTGATGGTAGTCTATTAAGGAGTACACCTGAGCCTTTCTCACAGTTTCAACTAATACCTGTGAACATCTGTTCATAACCACTGTCAAATCTTTCTTTTGTCCTGAACATCCTCATGGTCTTCCTTTCTGAGTAGAGGTATATTTACTCTAATTTTACACCAATTACCAGACATGGTTTTCCAATTCCTGGCACAGCTTCGATGTTTCACACACACATCTGATTCTAGCAGTAATGAAGAAGCTGTGGACTACAGTCTTTATTATAAACTCCAATAACACACCAATGCAGTAAATGGTAACTGTGTGCTCTAAAACATCCCCATGTCTTGGTTTTGAGCACCCTGTTTAAGCAATCTGTGACAGAGGCATCTACCTCATTACTAGTAACAAAGATGTGAAAATTATTTTAATTTAACAGCTTGTGTGAAGGCTGATGTAAGAACATCCATTCTTTCCTTGGTCTGTAATTACTGAAACAGGAAAAATTATTTTAAAAGCTTCAGCTACTTGAGAATGCATTCTGCCTTTCAGACACACAGTACAGGCACACTTAGATATTATGTTCATCACCATTAAAACAAGCTTAATGCTGTTATTATTTTGCTGAGAATAGCCCACAAATACCTGTTACTTCTAAAGGACTTTTTCACAGACGTATGTATATTGTGAGTCATGATTTACACGACATGAGACCACCTATTTTATGTTCAGATAACAGTATTGCTTGTTTCAGAAAAGGGCCTTAAACTCCCAAAGCTTGCCAGTTTTCCAGGAGCACAGATCATGTATTTAAACAGATGCTGCAGTGTATCAACATGCTGCTACTATATGCACACAGAAAAACAAACATTAGGCAACATTTAAGTCACAATCAATGAAATTTATTTATTAATTGATCACTGGGGTGATGGTGACCTGTCTCCTATGGTCACCATTTCCTTTCTTTCAAAGCTGGGTTTTTTTGGCTATTTTACTTTTTTTTTAATCCTGTGGTTCTAAGCAGGAGTAAAAACAATTCACAGAAAAATTGTGTCTTTTGTGTATACAGCCAGGATTGTGTTTTCACAAAGTGCTATGAACTCCACATCAGCATAAGGATAGGGGAATACATGGAGCATAATCCCTGTCATGGTATTACAAGTGCATGTTAGAACCCTGAGATGTAGACACCTCCTCTTACACAAACTTTTGCTTTCATAATCCCAGCCCAACCATCTTCTCTTGAATGTACACGGTCTTTTTAGGAAAACTTTTTGGGATGTAGGTGTCCCTACAAACATTTTCCCATTAAGGTATTCTGGCCTTCAACTTTAGTAAACAATATTAACTCAATTTTCTAGAATAGGAGAAAGCTGCAGGACAGCCCCAAGATGACCTGCTTGGTTTGAAGGTAGAAGAAGAGGGCCTCTTGGTCAGATTCAAGTCTGATCTGTGTTTGGATGACCTGGGGCTGGGTGGCAGCCTCCTGGACAGTTTCACAGGCTCACACCTCTGCCCAAGGCACATTTAGATCTTTTCATGTGCCCCCACTCTCTCTGACATACTTCCCATACTCCCACACCATTTAACTGTACTTTTTTTTTTATTTTGCTTTCTTTCCACTAACATTAAATTTTCACTCAATTTCATTATCTCTTACTAAATATTTTCATACACACATTTATAAATAAAATCCTTGTACAGTATAAAAAATATAACTATGTATGAACATACATTTATGTACTTAATACACTTTCACCTGTGTCTTTATAAAGACAAAAAAGTGCACATATAGGTGTGTGTCTGTGAGGGCCTTTGACGTACTTTTGTAGTAAAGAAAAAGGCAAGGTTTTCAGCAAGTACAGGGGGTTCAGAGATTACACGGGGTTATGGCCACAGCCATGACAAAATGGTGACTCCTGTGGACAAAGGGGAGACTTCCAAGGCCTCATGGATCTGATACATTTCTAGGCTAAGTGGGTTGTATGGCTGGAACGGGTGGGAAGGGCTTCTGGTGACAGTGGCCATGAGACTTTTGAGGGTCAGGTCTTCCAGCAGGAGTCAGAGGAATGGAGCCTGCACCATCTGGCACCAAAGTTTTCTTTAATTGAGACCAATGACATCTCCCTTGGTTGTAGCCTTATCTCATCCTTTCCTCATTTGTGTAAATCACAATAGAAATCTTCGTTGCTGCCACTCAAACAAGGAATGAAGAGAGGTGCTAGACCTAAAATAACTAGGAAGCAGTATATAATAATAATTAGGGAGTGAACTTACATATGAATCCTATTTTAAAATACAACAGTAATAATTACAGGGAGTTTGGGGTAATTCGGCTAAGCAGATACATGACGATTAGGATACAGAGATGATAAAAGACATGTGAGGCAGGGCTTTTCCTGAAGAGAAGATTAGAAGACATACCTTGAGTGACAAATAGACAGGAAACTATTTTTTGTCTTCCTTATATTATGACAAAATAGAACTATCATACCCAATTACCTTATGGAGACAAAAAAATCCCTAACATGGTTAATTAAAACAAAGGGGCCACATGAGGATTCTAGCTTCACATGCCCAGACTTTACCACTGAACCTGGTTCCTTAGTAGTTCAGTTAAACAAGGTAGTTTAGTTAACACTTCCATCCAAATAAATCATTTCTATATTAATGTTTTAAAGACTAATCTTTATTCTTAACATAAAACACATACCTTCTATTTTTTCCTGGTTTTATTCTGCATTCACAAAATCATGATACACCTACCTTTTATAAAGTAGTAGAATTTGCCCTATAATCACTGATGTGAATTGTTCTTTATTTTCTCTTTGCATCATGTTTAAGTAAAAGGATTCTTTTGAAAGAAAAGTCTATTCTTTTTAGATTGGCTTTCTTGAACTGTCATGATTTACCAGATGATGTTTAGGGGTGAAGAAACAGCAACAGCAGCAATCCAATTTTTGGATCAGGCTGAGAGCAGATGTAGATCTGGCAAAAAGTTATCTCTGCTTTTCCAAAGACCATCTCCTCTTTCATCCAAGAAAGAAGGGTCACACCATACAGCAGCATCCAAAATGTGCTATTCATCAAACAGAGGATCTGTTGTGAATTCTAAACCCCCCATTTTTATATCATGATTGCTCCTGATTGTTCTTGTGCCAATTAGAGGTCTGAAAGTTTTCAGAAATTATTGGTGCCAAGTTTATTGACTGTTTTTATGAACCAGTACATACTTGCTCACAGGGAATGTTATGTATCACATGTTCACCAGAAGTGGAAATGTGACAATTTAAAACCACTGTTAATATGGAATGACTTTGCCCTGAGGGAACAATGAATTTGGAAAGAGAATTGCCATGCCAAAAACCTCGGGTTACCTCAGATTGTAAGGGGTTTGAAATTCAGGAGATTAGAAAATTTCTTAATACAAGGAAAATTATTGATATCAGATGTAACAAATAGCTGAATGAGATCTTTTGAGAGATCATTATCTGTAAATCTAGAGGGATCATAATGATAATCTAACCTATCCAAAATGCCAATAGGGCTCAACCTAAATGCAATCCTTATCAGCAGAGATATTTTAACATTTCTTTTGGACGTTCATTTTTTCTCATTTTTAATTCACTATTTTAGAGTGTGGCAGGAAACAAGAACAGCTCTGCCTGCCTGGTGATATGCTGCTGCTATGTATGGGCTACATGCAGTAAAGGAAGGGTATGGCAGAACCACAGCTGCACTTGGCATGCTTCAAGCAGAATTACCAGTAGCCCTACTGGCAGTTATAAAGTTTTAGGGCTAAAAAGTGGTTGTAAATATAGCCTGCTAGATATGAAAGCTTTTTAACAAGTAGTTTTTAGAAGGATTGAATTCATGTTAAACAGAACCATTATCAACCTGTATCTATCTGTGATAGATAAAGCAAGGTCTCAGAGCAAGGTCTCTTCAGTGAGACCAGGAAATATAAAAGACAGGAAGGCTAACAGTTAGAAACCTTCCTTCTCTCATTATTTAGCTTCTAAAAACCCTGCACTCTTGACTGCATAACTTTTAATTAAATTGATCCACAGTGATAACTTAGGGTGAGAGTGAGGATTGCAGGACAGGTACAGCTACAGTTGCAAAATTAAAATAACATGGGCTGGCTCTTTAAAAGGATTAAGATAACCAACGCTGATCAATTAAGTTTAGCCAAACTGCCTATGCAGCCTAAGTAAAGACTCACATGACAGGAGATTTTTAATTCAGAGCTAGACTAAGGAGAAATGTGACAGCAATCACAGATAAACAAGAGTGGAGCCAAACAAGCAGTCTCCCCAAAGCTGCAGGAGAACTGTCAGGAAAAGTTCAGTGGGAAAGTCTTTGCAAATGAAGTTGTTAGAGCATTAGATTAATCCAATTTATGAGTACAACCAAAAACTTAGGCTGAGCTGCCCTTTGATCTTACCTTGTGAAGCAACCCTGCAACCTCTCTGAAAGGCAGCTGTACTGAAGAAATAAATGGGCAACAGAAGTGGTGCTAAAGGCACAAAAACCTAAGGTTTTCTGGGAGGAATACAACTTTGAAAGAAGGGTATTACATAGCAAGAGTACGTTTTGTGACAAAACTCTAAAAATTCCTAACTGAAGAATAACAAAGTGTATTGATATGTACATGAGCGCACATAAATATATAGAAAACATAGATTTATTTTGTAAATTTGAGTCTCTGGAAATACCAGAATATTAGTTTCAAACAAGACAAATGTAAGCGGTAGTAGGAACAAAAGATTTCTAGTATTCTTTGAGACTGTAATTAACCTGTGTCTGATTCTGGACCTTGGACAACAGAGGTTTCAACTCAAATAGTGATACAGCTGAATGAAGTGGCTGAACTCCATTTGCTTCACTGCCATAAGGATTGTGTGGAAGTCAGACATCCACAATCTCTAAATGAAGGCCAGAGCTTTCAAAAGCCCCTTTTGTTCCCTGCTTCTGATAGCTGAACTTTACTTGCTAAGGGTGGCAATTGCAGATTGAGCCATGAACAACAGACACATTAAAAAGGTGTATTTTGCTAAGCAACAGAAATTGATGATAATACAATGTAAATATTTGAAAAACTTTAAAGTCCTTATAAAAATAAAGATGAAAATTCTGAGACTGAACTATCCTACTCAGCTCAGTCCACTGGGATACCTGCCCTTTCAAAGCATCACACCTTTGACATAAAAATTTAGTCTGGCAGATTTCCTAATCAATTTTAACAATAACAGCAACAACAACAACAAATACTAGTATTACCTAACAGGGGTTTTTTTGCTCTTTGCTGGCTTTATGCTAACTGCATTTCTCCACACTTTGTTTCCCTCCATGGTCTGTGTGCTCCATGGTGAGGATTTATTTTAGGCCCTGTGCAGGACTTAAACTAGGCTGCACTCTGTCACAGGAGACTGACAAGCTGCAGACTTGCTGTGGATGCTTGGAGCTGTGAAATGTGCACGTGGTAAATGGCTGCTTTCCCTACACAGGCGTTCAAGCATTACTTGTTGCTAAACTTGCTCACTGCCTGGGCAATCCATCTGCCTGCCTTGGGAAAGTGCCTATTGCAGCTCGACAAAAGCAAGCCAACTCTCAAAAGAAGAAAAGACTGATAGCTGCAGCAGAGCATTTCTGCAGCAGAAATCTTACGCTGGTAACACGGACACAGAATCCGCACAAGTGTCTCGCAGGCTGCTGCGCTCTCTAGAGGGAACTCGTAGCAAGGGAAACTGTATTCATTCCCAGGGTATTAATGAATTCCCAGGTGACTGTTGGAATAGTGAAAATATTACAGTTGCTGATGGTACAGCGTTTCAGTAAAATGCAGGGGAAAATGTCTAAAAAGATGCTGTTTGGATCAAAGCACACCATTTTCTTTAGTATTTGCTAGTTCATTTACCAGCCTTTCTCCATCCTCTCTGAGATTCATTTCCCTTCAGCCTTTCACTGCCAGTCTATACCAATATCAACACATTCTGAAGATAATAACACAAAACAGAATCTGGTCATTAGTGAATGTATGTGCAGACACAGGAGAGTGTAAAACAGGAAGAATAAAATAATAGCTAGTGAATATCAGAGGTGGAAGATACAATGACAGTTACAGGAGTTCCAGGAGGATGTTTTCATTAATGAATAACAACAAAAAAGGTATATTTAGTGAACATAATGGATATAAATCACTAACATAATGAGATTAGTACTACCAAGTGGATTAAAAATGCTTTGAAATAATAAACACAGTCCAACGGTGACTTAAAAAGCATGCAGAAGGAGTGGCATCTCTCTGTGCACAGCTTATTTCAGTATTTTAAAAGAGACTTACAAGTAAACCTTTTCTTCTTTCTCAGAATGTGACCCCCAAGATATTTACCATATCATATTAAGATGAAATGAATTTACCTATTTCTGCAAGTTTTCAATTTCTGCTAATACAACTACAGCCTACTCTGTCCTTCATACAATACCAAACCCTTTACAGTCAGGTAAACATACGGTAGGAACAGATTTAACTGCAGTACTTACTTTTGCCTGGTAATGAAATGTATGTTGACCCATGCCAGCTCATGAATGCTTCCTGAAAAAGGACTTGAAAATCCAGCATTTCGAAGTGTTTCTCATATATTTAAAAAAGGAAAAAAAAATCTGAAAGAAAGAGGGCGAAAGACCCCCAAAAAAAGATAAACAGAGAAAAAGCCTGTAAGCTTTAGAGCTCTGCCTGCAAAATATTCAGCCTGGCAGCTCTGGGAGAAATACAACTCTGTGTACTTTACATGCTCACCCCATTAGAGGAGGAGTCAGTTTTGCAACACTTATGTTCCTTGCTTCAGGCAAAACAGTGATTCTCTTCAGTGCAAGCAACGTTTGCAGTGTGATGGCTGTAAAGGTGAGAGGTGTACTGTGGAGTGTAGGAATGCAGCAGCAGAAAAAGAATAATTGGGAACATTAGCTACATACTCTACAGGTGGTTGTGATTCCTTTGAATGCCTATTGCCTGTGATTTTTTTTCCCGAGGGAAACCCAATACCCTTTCAAAATAAACTGCATATGGATAGTTTTTTGTACCAGTAGTCCATGTTTTACATTTCAGATTAGCAGAGATTTTTTTTTTTTTACAACAGAGTGAAAGGTGTTGGCTTTACATCAAAAAGTTGATTAAATACAAGGGAAAAAAAAGGGATTTTTTGTACTTTTGAGATGAGAGCTATTTCCTGTGATTTGAAAAGAGTTTCACATTGTGCAATAAGCCTGTGAATTTTACTAACATATCTATTCAGTAGTCCTCTATCTCTTCAACTAAACATTTTTACATATTCTTACAAATGCTCTCACTGAATCATATTTTTATCTTTTCTGTATTCAAGCCAGTAAACTGCATATAAAATGCAATGTATATATGTATAATGAAGATTCTTTTAAAGAAGAAGACTCAGCGTGAAGTCACTTTTTCATAGTGAAAGGAGATTTCAGGGGTGTGGATGCCAAGTTGTTACTAGTCAAGTCTCTCCAATCAAGGTCAGCATTGCTCACATCTTGTGACCAAATGGTCATTCTGAAGACTATTTGAAACAATCAGTAATCATAGCAACAGTGCCTTGACAAACATTCGTGTTTCTTGAAAAATGTTTTCAGGTAAGGAGTATGTGCCTCGTGGTCTATCCACATGGAAACTATAAAACTTCAGGTGGGCTCCTTGAGTGTGGTTTGGCTGAGCTGAGCACCAGCTGCTGCTCAGATCAGTGTCAGACTGCACCTCCTCTTCCATTGCTCCCATCATGTGTGCTGTTATCCATTTGACTCCGTGGTCAGACAGTATAGGAAGCTCAGCTGGTACTGGAAGACAATTCCCTTTTTTCTTCTTCCTAATTGTAAACTTCTGAACAAACTCACTCTGAGATCAAACAAATGCTAGGAACAGAATGTATAGCTGGCAGAAAAGACTCAGCTGATGGTATCCCTAAAATTTCTCACATGCCCATACCATTCAGCCAGCTCTGAACAAATTCTACCAGTGACTCTTTGTGTTGAAAGGGATAAAATTGCAGCTCATAAATAGGGAATAGGTGCTTGAACAGATGTTATCACTTTAAAAATAAGAAAAGGAATACAAGGTAGAACCTAATACATATTTAACCACTCATGTAGCAGGCTGTGCCCAGTTGTCTTATTTCTGCCTCTGCTTGACTCTGCTAAACACATAGAGACCAACAAGGAAGAGGGAATGAGAAAGCTAGGATTTTCCTAGGGAGGAAACTTTCAAAATGAAGCTGAACCAAGAAGTACTGTTCACACCATCACTATGTTAATTTCTGTAAGGAAGGTATATATTGTTAAGGTCTGCATGTACAGTTTTGCCTGTAATCAAAACAGGCTTTATAGCCCTAGAGTCTGGATGATGAGGAAAAGAGAACAAAAAGTGAATTGCTAATGGATTATTGATGAAAGATTAGGGATAATAGTGAAGAACTATCACTGGGATCTGTAAAAATGATAACTTTAGACATTTATACCTGTGCTATCCAGTTCATAGCTAGCTGACGTAATGCAGCCCTGGTAACTGCGGCAGCAGGCAGAGCAGTGTGAGATAGCTCTTAAATATTTCCCCATGATTTTGAGTTAGGTTTTTCAGCTTTTAATGAACACTGTGTCCCTGTGGCTACACTACTAGCAATATTTAAGCCAGTCAGGCAAGTCAATACAAGCACACTCAGCCTCTGGTGGAAAACTGCCAAGAATAGGAAACTCTGATCCTAGGAGCATTGGATTAAGGAGAATATTTTAAGGTGGTAGTAAAATCTCATATGCACAGAAGACAGGTTACCTACATTCAAGGAAATCTTTCAAATTAGGACAGAAGAAAAGAAAGGTCACCAAGATGATGTAAAGGCTCTAATGCCTATCTATTAAAAGGTGATTGACAGAATTGGCAAAGTAAATGTTGAGGCAGAAAATGGAACAGGCACTTACTTGTCCCTATAAAAGTAATGTATGTCTATAAATACAAAAGTGAGTAAGCACTGGAGAAGTGCAATAGCAGCTTAGGCTAACGAACAATGCTGGAGCAAATACAACAGGTAGAAACAGAACACACATAAAAACAGACAATAAACTAAAAGAATACTAACCACTGGATCATGAAAAACTGAAGCAGACTTTCAGTAGGTATAAAAAAGCTCAACTACTTCTGGAATAGATCTTGGCCAGTCTCTGAGGATATTACCAGCTTGACTCATCCCATCCCATCTCACATAACTGGTGTATCAACTTCAGAAATCTGGTTTAGGTCAGGATTTTAAGCCACCCTATCATCAACAGAGAAAGATTCCTCTGTGGCTGGTCTAGAAGCATAATAATTTCATTTCTAGAGACTGATTCACTGAGTTTGTAGGCTTGGAATTTGTTAAAATAATTTACTAAATTCTAAAAAACAGTCCTTAACACCAACAGGTCATTTAAGGAAAGCAAGGTTTAGTAAATTAAGATTGCAAGGGCCTAACTTTATTTTCAATATAATGACATTTGTATCACTGTAACTACAATAGCCTGAAGTTACTCTGCATGGGAGCTCCATTAGAGTTCTGACATTAGGCAGAACGGGAAGCATGCAGGATTAGAAGAAAGGCAGGAAAGAAGATAAAAGTTGGACGGACTAGTCAAAGGAATCAATAAGGTTTCAGGAAAGGGCTTTACAGGTAGGAAAAATGTGAAAAGGAGCATGTCAGGTAACAAGGGGCATTTACTTCAGAGGGGTACAGAGAGAAGAGTGAAGTCTGTTTTTATCTCTTCCACAGCCCTTATCTATCAAAAACCTCTAGCCTTCTTGCAAGAGTCACTGTTGAGGGGTTGTGGGAGTTTGCCCCTGCCATTCGTCACCCTCCCAGCAATTGAAGAAAAAAAAAAAAAAAAAAAAGGAAAAAACCCCACCCAAGGCAGCAGGGAAA
The DNA here is from genome assembly GCA_013400215.1 of Cisticola juncidis. Taxonomy (NCBI): domain Eukaryota; kingdom Metazoa; phylum Chordata; class Aves; order Passeriformes; family Cisticolidae; genus Cisticola; species Cisticola juncidis. The sequence continues at coordinate 187,818 of VXBR01004627.1, read as the reverse complement.
CAGGGCAACTCTCAGTTTTTAAATGTAGAAACACTCTAAGAAACAAAATAAGAAGCTATGGAACTACAGAGGGAACAATATTTTATGCTGCTGTCTGCTTTCTCAACAATGACCTCCTCTGAAGAAGCAGCTGCCAAAATCACCTGATGTGTCTTTAAGGACAAAATGTACTTTCAGAACATCTGTTATATAAGAGAAAGCATAGCAGGTGCCATGGCTGCTAAATTCCTCTCATAAGAGTAGTGTGCCTCAAGTCTTGGCCTTCTCAACACATAGAAAGCCCACTCAAGAACTACAGCAAGGATCCAGAGGACCAGGATGTCCTTAGCATGATGGTGATCATCATTTTGTCACAGCTGTAGACTTGTCTATCTAAGAAAGACCTAACAAAGGTTCTTGTCTACCCACAAGTGCTTCTAGGCCAGCAAATCCGGGACACTCTGTATGTATGTCATCAAAAATACATTCCTTCCTTCTTCCTGGAGTTTTGGTCACAGCCACAATGCACTGATGTTGGTTTATTTTCATGTTTTGTTCTTAACGTGTACCACATTTCCACTCATTACGTTTATAAGTCTTCTCCACATGTCCTTTGTGCCTCTCACAGAAAAACACTGTAGCAGCTAGGGCTGTGTAACACTGTAATCCTTCTCCAGCCCTCCACAGCAGCCTCCACTTAGCGTACTTTTATCTTGCAGTCCTTTTCCTGGGATGTGCTAGACTGCCATTTGCCTCAGAAATCCCCAGTCCTTTTACCCTCAGACCAGGTGGTGATCTTTGCATTAACACGCAGTGGATGCTCTCAGAGGGATCTCAGCCAGTGACCTCCATGTGCATGGACCACACTGGCAAGTGGTTATGGCTGCAGGAGCCAGACAGCCGTGATAAACCTTGGGATGACAGGGTGTGACTGATGGTGGCAATGTGGAGGCTGACAGGAGCAAGGGAATGGAGACTGCTTGGTCCTGAAGGACCTGGCACTTTCTGGGTGAGCCTGCCATGCCACTTTGGCATGCAGGACTTCTGCCAGGAGTGAGCACACATCTTGTGTAAAAGTTGTCCATCAACTAGTGAAAAATATTCCATCTACTACCACACTTGCTCAAGCCTGCAGCCAGTGCAACTCATGATCTGTGTTGGTATAATAGAGAAAATCGGGGTCCTAGTACGTGAGGGACAATTCAAGTAACCAACCATCTCTAGCAGTGCTGAAGAAAACTGATTTATAAGGCCAAAATGAATTAATGAACAAATGAATTAAGCAAGTATTTTAGTTTTACAGAAATTATTTCTATATGTTTTTTTTCTGTTTTGAAATAAAATAAAATGATAAGCACATCTCTGGAATTTACATAGCTGTAACAAAAGTAACTGCCATCACTGAGAGCTGCTCTTCAGGAATCATTCTTGTCTTATGATGCCCAATATACACACAAAATACTTTGTGTATATAAAGCCTTTGATACATTTTTTAGTACAGACTGTATATTAAATGCAATGTATGTTAATTCCGGCTTGTATCCCTTGCACTATGAATGTTTGTAAATTATCTATACAAGGCTGGCATGTTCAGTTGAGTTTATATGTTAATACAGATAACTCTTTTTTTCTGGGCTGGGATCTTTGTACGATGTGACAGCTTTCTACTTTATTAAGCCATCCTTGAATACTTGACTGCCTCTAAAAGAAATTCATGAAATGTTCCTATTTCTTTTAACTGCCTAACAAACACATAGCTTTCATGGATGCCTTCACTGAGTGTCTCATTCTCTTGCAGCTGGCACATAGTGGCAGCTTGCAGTAGCACTGGTACATAGTTAATTATGGTTATTATCAAAACAAAATTGGAACATAGTAGAAGAAATGCAAATCCTCTACTTGTATTTAAATTTATTATTTCTTATAGTTCTGTGCCAAAAGTTCTCACTGACCAATTTAATCACACAAAAAAGGAGAAAAAACATGATTCTATTTATATTCTAGAAATGTGTTTTCTTCTTGTAAGAACATTAATGAAAGAACCATAACATTCATCCCAACTGAAATTTTTGCTTAAATTATAACCAAAACAATTTTTGTGTCACAACAGCTTGGTTGATGTGAGATATACATACACAGAAATACTGAGTTAACAACTGAAATGTAACTGATAAACAGTTATGCCACAAACACAAAGAAGTAGTTATCCAATCACATGGTCTCTTTGTATTGGTAGTTAAATGAGAAACCAGCCAACCTTTTCAGAGTTTAAATGTTTTGCTTTCTCTGATCTATCATACTACAGGTCATTTCTTACTGGATATTTGTACTGTTACAGAAAGCCTATTTGCATTTCTATTCATTTCAGAATACATTTCCACAAAACCCTACATCTAATTAACACAATATGTCCCACAGAATCTCACATTGTCTGAAAAGACAAATAGAAAAAGAAGTGGTTACAAAAACAGGCTTTCAAAGGACCTGTTTCCTAGTTATTTTTATCTCAAACTGATTCATCTCTTAATATATTCTAAGAAATGGTCTCATCCATTTTTTAGGGCAGATAGAGCTTTTTAAAAGACACTAAACTCAAACAATACTGTATTTCTAACTTACATGACTGTCTTAGGAGCATTAGCTGTAAAAGGGTATTTTATGTACTGCCTTGGATTCTTACATTTTACCCTCTTCAAATACAAAAATATTAGAATTCAGCTGAATTGTTTGCTCCATAAATCAATCAGGAATCATAGCAGATGAGGACATGTATGTTAAATCAATAAGGTATGTAATATGTAGGAGGCGGAAGTATGCAATGATGATAATACTCCTTTTGACTCCATTCAGATATGAACTTGGCCTAATGTACATGGCATGCCATTCCACTGATAGCAATGCCTATGAGTGATTTTTAATCATAAGCATCACTGCAGTAGAATGGCTGGCTACTCAATTATGAGATGTATCTATATGAGAAGAAAACTCTTCCTTAAGATTTTTTCCAGTAAGTATATTAATGCCATTATGAAACAGAAATAAACACTCCCTTCCAAATATATTGCTGTTCAAAATCATGCTATATAATCATTAAGAATCATACTGCTGTATGGGCAAGGGTTTGGTAGTGGAGGCTACAGTGGTGGCTTCTGTGACCAGTTACCAGGACTTTTCCCTGTATCCAACAGAGACAGTTCAAGACAGATCCAAGACCGACCCACTGCTGGCCAAGGCCAAATCCACCATGGACAGTGGCAGCACTTCTAGGATAATGTATTTAAGAAGGTGGAAAAATTACTGCCAACCACAGCTTGAAGAGAGGACTGAGAGTCTGTGAGAGGAACAGCTACGCAGACACGAAGTCAGGAAAGGAGGAGGGGCAGGAGCAGCTCCAGGAGCCAGAGCAGAGATTCCCCTGCAGCCTGAGGTGCAGCCCAAGGTGAGGCAGCTGTGCCCCTGCAGCCCCTGGAGGTCCAGGGGGGAGAGGAGATCCATCTGCAGCCCCTGGAGGAGCCCACAGTGGAGCAGGGAGATGCCCAAAGGAGGCTGTGAGCCCATGGGAAGCCTGTGCTGGAGCAGGCTTCTGGCAGGACCTGTGGCCCATGGACAGAGCAGCCCACACTGCAGCAGGTTCCTTGGCAGGGCTTGTGAGCCCACAAGGGGCTCACAGTGGAGCAGCCTTCCTGAGGGACTGCACCCTGTGGAGGGGACCCACCTGGAACAGTTCATGAAGAACTGCAGCCCATGTGGAGGATTCATGCTGGAGACTTGGGAAGGACTGTCTGCCCTGGGAGAGACCCCACGCTGGCGCAGGGGAAGAGTGTGAGGAGTCCTTCCAGTGAGGAGGAAGGAATGGCAGAGACAGTGTGTGATGGAACTGACCATAACTCCCATTCTCCATGCCCCTGCACTGCTTGAGCAGAAGAAGTAGAGAAATTAGGGGTGAAGTGGGACCTGGATAGATGGGAGGAGTTGGGGAAAAGTGTTTTATTTCCCTTTATTCTTATCTCATTTGATTGGTAATAAATTAATTTTCCCCAAAATGAGTCTGTTTTGCCCATGACAATAATCACTGAGTGATCTCTCCTGTTCTTATCTCGACCCATGAGCTTTCCATCATATTATCTAGTCCCTGTCCAGCTGAAGAGGGGAATGACAGAGCAACTCTGGTGGGCACCAGGCCTTCAGCCATGGTCAACCACTGCATACTGTCTTACTAAATATTTGAATAATCACTCTTTTAGATGACCTGTATTTCAGTACTTATTTAGTATTCTATAGATTAACTAGAAAGCTGCAAAGTTTTGCCATATCCTCTGCCTCAAGTAACTCTTACCGGCCACAGCTGAAGAAGAGATAGTGATGGACCTTTCATAAGACCCAGCATGAATTTTTTTCTGCTACTACTTATTTAGCACAGTTTAAACCAAGAAATTACAACAAGAGGTATGATGATTCTTTTCTTCAAACACATGAACGTCCTTAAGCTTACTCCATGGAGATAACCTGAAGGAAGACATCTTTCCCATCATTAACTACTACCTGATCTTTCAGAAACCAGAGAAAAAATAGATGGATCCTAAACAGGAAATTTTGAAACAGCTCCCATCAAGACTATACAATTTTCCACTTAATTTTTTCTACCAAGATAATTCCTAAGAATTATCTGGGGGCACTGATTTATCTTTTAATCAGAATCATATCTTTTAGTGGGAAGAAATCACTCAAAGACCATTAGTACATTAAAAACATTCTAGGCTATCAGTTTAATACTGATATAATTACTAATAATTAATCTTTACTTAGCTCTCCTTTGCTCCATGTGTTTCAGGTTTGTTTTTTTTTTTTCCTTGCACTGTGAATCATGGGCAGAAGTGCAAGAGAAAACAACATTTCTTTCTAGGATGCAATCCAGTTCTGCATGTGACAATTTGTTAACAAGAAACAAATAGTTACAAGGAATAAGCCATGTTTTTAACTTATGCTGCTCCATTTCAAAACCAGAAGAGGGTTTTAACAATGGGGTATCCCTACTTTGATTTTAAGCTTTTTAATCTTTGTATTAACACAAAGAACTAAATTTGGTAAAGACAGAAAAGAGAGCCATGCAATAGAAATCTAGCAATGGAAATGTTTGTGACAATTTCTTACAAACCACAGACTGAAAAGAAGGAATCAACACGTACAACTTTACAATGATACCACTTGAGAGAAATTCGGGAGACTGGAAAACCAGAAATGTCACAGAATATCCTCAGGTCATCTATGAGACACAGCACACAGAAAACTAATCAGAAAAGCTTCAATGGAAGGCAAAATTAAAAATAACACATATGCAAATGAACAGTATAATGTACACTCAAAGAACTCTGACAAGCAGGACTTATGTTTGTTTTCTTCGTATTTGAGCTTTATTATCCCAGTAAGACTGCCTATCTGCAAGGACAGCAGCTGGTTTTAATTTATTTTATTTATTTTTGTTTTCTTTAATCTATAATAAGAATTTTTATTGAATGTACATGACTTGTTCTTTCTGCATAACAATAAACGGCCTTTTCATTAGAACCACATATTTATACCACATTTATTAAAAAAACTCCATAAAGACTTAAAAAAACTCTGGGCAAAATCATTAAAAATACAAACCCTTGTAAGATTACTTATGAATGATCCTCAGTTAGAAACAAATAGAAAAATAATACTAATTTTGTCTGTTCATGCTGTTTCTCAGAGAGGTATTCCTAGCAAAGGGTAATGAACTACCATCACAAAATTAAAGAAAATGTAGTGCATAGAAAATAAACTGCAAAGGCAGAAAAAGCAATTTCTTCAAATCACATTATTGCTACACTTCCCTAAAGCCAAACATGCTCTGCTTAATTTAAGAATCCATTTAAGGTACTGCTTCTCTAATGAATAAAATCTGAAATCAAACTTCTGACCTTAGGAAAAAACAACAGAGGACAGGTTTCTATTTCTCATAATCCAATAGGGAGTAGTGCCTTTGAGGATTTCAAAGATGGAGATTGCAATGGTCCCTTTAGCTAGACCAGTCCAGAGTTTAATCACACTGTCTCTTAAAAACTTTTTCCTTATTTCAACCCAAATCTCCCTTATTGCAATTTCTGACCACTGTGTTCTCTCACTGTTATCTTTTTAGAAGAACCTGGCTCTGCAGAAAAACACTCTTAAACATGTTTGGGTATGCACAGCTGTGTGCTGGGAGAATGTCTAGTGCAGAAGGTAAGCACTGACAAGTGACAATGATGCAGAGCAGATGACCACACTCCTCGATGGGATGTGGATGAGCTACAGGAGCCAATGCCCTGGATTAGAAACCAGCTCACAGAACTCCAGGTATTGGCATGAAGACTTAGAAGAATAATTCCCAGGTGCTCAGACACAGTAAGTGGCAGTATATAAGAACAACTCGCATGACTTGGACAGGATTTAGGTGCTCAACAGCTGGTAAGAGTTCAAAGCAGTGTCTTATCATTATGCAAAACCTTCAGAATTTCTAGAAAATCTTTTCTAGAATTTCAGTTTATTGTAACATTTTTTTTTTTTGGTAATGATTCTTGTCTTGAGAACAACTCTTGTTTCTTAAAACTCTTTTGCAGCTACTCCCTTCAGGATGGTAAACCTGACAGTCTAATAGCCTGACCTCCATTTCAGTAAGCTTGTTACATAGACATGAGAAGAGATTTTCATCCTGTGTAGGTCAAAATGGCAGAGGAAAAGAAATTGCAATTATGTAGGGAAACACCCTCGTTTTCTAATACATTTTGGCATGTCAGATTCCACATTTCAGTACCTGTTTATAGATTGTAGATTATGTTATTTTTTCCAGCTCTATATTATCTATTATTATTGTGAGATCAGAAGCTTTCTTAAAAAGCTAAATGAGATCCCTTGTAAAAAGCTTATCTGCTGCAAAAGGTGCTTTAGTTGAGGAGAATTAAAAACTAAAAACTGGCTTCTTATCAAAACTCTGTTATTAGTAATTTGCTGATATGCACAGATCATTAATTGAAGGAAAAGTCACTAAGGTGGTTTTGTGATAGGTTTGCTCCTTTGTTACAACCACAGTTTTATGTTCATAGTCTTGCAGTGATTTTGAAAGACTGCAATACATTCTGTTCTCAGTACCCTTTATAATTCAATGCACAGCAGTTGACATGCACACACTTCTTCATTAGCAGGGGATGATTAGGTGAAGGTGTTGAAGTTATTGATGTATGAAATGTTTTGAAATGGATGGTCTAAGGCATAGGACAAGTCACCTTGTGGAGGAAATTAGCATCTACCAAGCTTTTTGAGAATGCTCAGTTTTTACATTGCTTCTTAAGGCAAAAAGCCAATATGTGTAATGAAGTAAAGTCTCCAATTTTACACAATTAGGCATAGAGCACAGCTAGTATTTTGAGGTTCTTTTAAATCACTCTTCAGTTCTAAGGTATAATCCAGTGCACCAAAGTAATTAGTAAAAAAATATTTGTCTAAGATGTCCTCAAAGACATCTAGTAATAGAGGTTCTAACTTTACAAACAATGTTGAAGACAGTTTTCCCCGCTGTTCTTGAAAGTCTGCTGCCTTCCACATTTTTCAGGGACCTGATGCAGACAATTAAGATTGAAACTGTTTATCATAAATTATTGCACCAAATACTTACTTAGATTACATTTCTGTGTATCTGATCCATAGGCATAGGAAAATATTTACATGTGTATGTCAATTTGTTAAGTCTGCTGTTGCAAGTGTAATGGAAAATACACATTTTTAATGACATAGAACTGCTCGTACTCACTGTTTGTGGAATAAATATAGGAATTCATCCTCTGCAGTCATCTATTTAAAATATGTCTTAGAAATAAACATCCTGGTAATTAATTTTCCCGTTAATACAGTAGACTACAATACCTCTCAAAGCACTAGAAAGTACTTCATTACAGATATTTTAAAACATACAAAGACATACAGATTTTTCACTGGTCCCTCTCCTCTCTTCCGTATTTGCTTTTTAAAACACACCATATCCTTTTTCTAACAGGAAACTTCTATGGTTCTAACATCTACGGGAGATTTTGATAAAAGTTTTATTTCCTCCCATAAATTCTCATAGTTTTCACATTTCCTGAGGATTGTCTAAAGTGGTATATTCAATATACTGGTCTTTAGTAAATAGTTTAGAATAATTTAGAGGTCTCCATGTAGAACACTGGTTTAATAATAATTTTTATTACAAGAAAAATATTTGTGAAACACACCGAAACATACTAAACAAAAAAATACCTAAAAATCCCACTCCTTGAATAATTTACCCTCTCAAGATGTTAGAATCACATTTTTATTTTCTTTGAAACATCCTGACTGAGAATTTTTTTATACCTCTAATCCCATTTTCAATTAAAAAGCGCCATCTTTTAAAAGGAGGATCTACGTTAATAGAAATAACATGGTTAATAATCGTCTTCTCAGACAATCAGAGAAAACAAAAACTAGCTGTCTACCATTCTGCACCTTGTTATGTGGATATGACCTCTATATGCATATGCTTTTAATTTTCTATTTATCCTTTGACTATTTTCCATCTTTTATGTGACCCTCTTCCTCAGGTCACTTGTCAGATTCTTCATTTCATTGAAGAAATCACAATTTAGCCAATTTGGTCTTTCACTGAACTGCCTCTCTTTCTTTTGCTCAAGAGTAATTTGCCTTCATCTTGTGCCTTTAAGACACTGCCACCTTTCTTAAGCTGCAGTTATAAAAGAGCTCTTCTGTCTGAATGGAAAACAAACTAATAGTCTGTCTCATCCCTCAGCTTTCAGCAAGGATAAAAATTGGTGATAGCTCTCATTCAAGCTGGTAGCACTGAGCTGTAATTCTGCCTTGCTAGACTTTCCCAGCACATTGTATAAGGTCTGTGAAGCTCAGCTTGTTCTTGTGTAACTGCGTGTTTGAGCGTCACGTGGCCATGAATTTCAAAGAACAATGGTTGTACTTGCACACTGGTGGCACTACCAATGCCTACAGCAAATTCCTGATATTGGGGTTCTATTTTAATAAGCAATTCTTCCACATATTTACTTCTGTGTATCTTTGTTTCCTTGCATAATCCTTGTCTACATAATAGCAAACCTTGCAGTTAACAAGATTAACAAAAGTGATGCAATGTTAACCTTTTTGCTTCAATCTGTGTTTAGTAGTCTGCAATTTGACTTGCAACTGCATGTTAATACAGTCATTATTGAACAAAAAACATCAAACATACCCTGGATAGAATTTTGGCTGAAACAACTGAATGCTGACTAAACACAGAGAAAATTAAAACATGAAAGAAACCAAAGGCAGAGTGTACTGAAATAAAAAGAGATGCTAGGAAATAGGAAAAATAAAGGCACATGATATTCACGGTCTTTTCTAGTCAAAGATAACCAAAAATGTTCAGAATATTGCAAGTGTCATGCACTGCACTTCCCTGGACATCAGCACATGTTGCTGCATTTTCCTTTAAATTTCTCTAATTTTCTCCTGTAAGTGAAGACATTTCATGTAGTTGACAGGAATTTTTCTCAAGTTTTGTTTTATGAAAAGTCTGGGGTATCAGGTACTGGAGCGTCCCTAAGCCTGGGCTGGATACAGGAGAAAACAGATCTGCAGCTGGCACTGCTGGGGCCTTAAGGTTCAAACCAGCTCATGAAGAAACCGTAGAAACAAAGGAAACATTGATTAGTTACATTTGGAGGAAATAATTTGAATAGCAGTTTGAAGAAACGTTCTCTGTGAGACAGAGGTTGCAATCATGGATAAAAGGAAGATAAATTCAAATTAAAACCCTGTGGCATAGCTGCTAAAGAGAAATTATCTCAACACTACAGAGCAAGGAAGGTTGGGATCACTTGAGTCTCCATTGTGGTAAATCCAGCACACTTAGCTGAGCAATGCAGCAAAATCTGGATGGTTTAAAATACATCAGCATAAAAGAAATGGCCTGTTCTGTGAATTGGAACTATTATTCTGTGCACCACAGGTAAGGAACAGATCAACCTGCTCCCTTATGCAACAGATTTAAAATACGTGAAAATTGCTAGCATATGCCTCCACTCTCATCCTCCAATCATATCTTTTCAACTTCAAACTTTCAAGATTTCAAGTTTTTCCCTTGTCAGATATCTCTGAATTTCTGTCAAAGCTTGTTGCTTTCCCATAGTTTCTCTGAAATTACTCTACCTGTTCTTCAAGTGAAACACTCCAAAAAATGGATTAAGAATTTCAATTTAGTCATTAGCATTGCTGAAGAGTAGATGGAAAAATACCCATCTCAAGAGCAATACTCGCCCTAATATCTGACATAATATGTCCTCACAAATGGTAGGCTTTTTACCTAGTAAACCAGGAAGTAGACATATGTCTAACTCTGATAAAATGTGCTTTTCTATAGAGAATAACTGAAACATATGGCAAACCAAAAAGTCTTTATTTTGCAAATGAAGCATGGTTTCAATGTGCAAATGAACTTCATACCCAGGTACTTGAAGGGACAAACACCAAACTGTGTATTCAACAGACTTAACACTCTCTCATCTTGTGAGCTGCTGTAGTCTATAGCTCCTTTTATTCTCGGAATTGGTATTTAGTTGTTTCTCATCTTACTATTGTGTTGGAGTCCATGTTTCCATGGATCCTCCACAGAGAGTGAGAAGTATAGAGATGGAATTAGAGCCTTTAGAAAAATTAGAATATATAAAGCTTTAGATGCATAAAGTAGAAATCTAACCCTCAGCTTCAAGCTTCTATGCCCTAAGTCCTAGTTGTCAGTGTAGAAGGACACAGCTTCAGGCCTTGTGATATAGACAAAACATGAATAGGGCAAAAAGTGCTGCTTGTAGTTTTGCATGAACTTTGTGTAGAAAAGACAAGTTTTTCGTATATGCTAAGACAGAGGTGTTCTACATAACAAGATAGACTTTGTGCTAGTAAGATAGAGTTTTACGTTAATAGATATGTGCGTAGGTTTTAATGCTGCTTTTCATAATTTTACGAACTTTAGAATTGTACCTAGATTGGTTAGTTTATAGATAAAATATATGAATATGCATTTTGTAATTTGGCATAAAAGGCCTCTGGGTTAGAAGTGAAGGTATCGATTTGATTGATCAAACCAATCTATCGATCCAACTTCTACCTTCTGCCTGAGGAAGGAGACTTGCCAGAGAGCTGAACGGGATTTTAAAGGTACCAGCTATTGTTCCCTGGAATCTGGGCCCCAGGGTCCCCTCCCCTTTCCCCTTGCGAGGGTTTGGGACTCCGGGGACCCCTGTCTGGGATTTGTGGTTTTGTGATCCCTTTTTGTTATTGTGACCCCATGGTTGGAAAACCCTGCTTGGGGTCAGGAGAAAGGAAGCTGATTTATTTAGAGGCTGTAATGTCGGATTTATGCTTGCTTGAAGAGTTTTGCCTGTTAGGTATTCTATGCTTTGCTTGCTGTTTCATTAGAACTTTGTGTGTAAAGATTTCTATGTTGTGGTTGTTGTTTTATTTGGACTTTGCTTGTTTATGTTTATAACTGATTGTATTTTAAGACCTCTCTTAGAACTCTTGCACCTTCAGATATATGCTTGTATATAATAAATCACCTTGTTTAGATACTAAAATGTTGTAAGACTGTAAGAGATTTGTGTACCCATAATAATGACCTCGGCACTATTTTGTGGCTATTTTTTCATTTCTATATTTGTAAGTCTCCATCCCTTTTTATTATGTCATGTCTTGTTTTTTTCATAGCATAATTTCAACTTTTAAATTGAAATACTATTTTTTATAATGTATCATTACAGCTTCACCACGCCAATTGTCTTTCATTTCTTTAATTGCAAATCAGTGTTTAAGGACGTTAATAAAAATCCTGAATAGCACTGGACATAGGACAGATGCATATAGACCTCCAGTTGTTACACACTTTTGTTGCTGAACTATTGATAACAACCAGTGGTCTGGTTTTCCTATTAGTTTTGGTTTTACTTTTACATAAATTAATCCTGACCATATATCCCTGGTCATCTATGAAAATGGCATGCAATACAGCATAAAAGGATGCAACTTATTCCCTACAGGTTTTATTAAATCAAGGTATTTCATAGTTAATGGTCTCTACCTCAAAGGCCTGCTGTCCTCCTAAGGAAAGAATCAAACTGGGATGACATAATTTGTTTATGACAATGTTAAGTTACTCAACTCCTTGTTCCTCTTTGTGATGTTTATAGTCAAGTAGTTGATTATGTTGTTTTATTTCTCTGCTTCAGAATTTAACAATACCATTAGCTCTTCAGCTTGGTATTAACAGCATTCAGCAGCTCATGGAAATTGACTTCTTTAATGGAAGATAATTCGCATCTTTGGCCTTTTCATTTGCTAGAGAAAAAAAATTGTTGTTTCTCTTCCTGCTCTTATTGTACCAGAGAGACATTTTATGTTTTCAAAATTGCCTCACTTTAGTCACTTCTCATGTCATGTCTTGTGCTTCAGAAAGCTAGATTTATAAGAAAAAAAAGACTCGATGCTGTTAAGTGGAGGAAGATTTATTCTTATTCAATGGTTTTAATCAGGGACTAAACCCAGGAAGATAAATGTGCCCTTGGTCCTTGAGGGACAGGATAGCAAAGCATGTAAGGATTTCCTTAAGGAAAACAAATGCACTTGACACTAAAAAGTGAAGAGGACTTGCTGGCAATATTTACTATGGTAAACAAAATAAAGTAATGCATGGCACAAGCTCAGGCTCAGGCCTGAGTATCTGTCCATACTATTTAACAGTTAGCACACTCCTGGTCCACCTTAGCCTGTTCAAAACAGCACTGTTCCAGGGGATGCACAGGAGTGTTTGGGAAGAAGCATGAACATTTACTGTTCTTTACAGACAGGGACAAAGCCATAGTGTTTCAGAGAAAAGGGAATGTAACTATATGGATATTGAATGTGTGCTACCACAAGATCTTGAAGCTACAGAATTGTCCCTGGTTCATTTTATGTATCAATATACATACAGTGACTGTCTAGCCACTGCTACTAACTGTCTAATTATTCAATTCTCTTCAATGGTTTATTTTATTTTGATTGCTTCAAGTATTCTGGATTGGTCTGAATTTTTAAAAATTCTCTTCAACTCAGCATTTGGTATTTGACCTAGCTTCTGCCTCTGACCTCTTCTGCTTACTTCTTATATTTGAGGTCAAACAAGAACTTATATTTTATCTGGTCTGTTGATTTACCCACTGTACAACCCCTGCATTATGGAGTATGTAGTTACTATAACATGGTAGTGTATTTAAGGTGATACATATTTTCTTTTTGTTTTTTCCTAGGTACTCCTCCTGTGAAATAAAATATCTTGATTTTCAGAGCTGCAGTCTGCTAATTTGGAATCCAGTGGCTTTACTTTGTTGCATTCCTTTCATCAAACGATATCTGAGAAGTCAAAATTGCTCCTTATCACTAGTGATAGTAGATTATTCTACTAGCTGCTCACCAGAAGTTTTTTTTTCTTAACCTTTGTAGCTTAACTAGACCCTCACCATCATAATTGTTTACATTCCTGTCTGTCACTGTATCTTCACATCTAAAAAATACAGACGCTCTATTTATATGTTACACTTTCATGTTATTGAAGTGGTTGTCGATGCCATGATGGAATCCAGCAGCTTGTGGACAGGAAAATTTACTATTTTTAAAGCTTTAGATAATTTTCATTACAGATTTGCCAAAAAAGATTGTGCAAGGAATAAATTATTTTACAGGAACATTCCCCGTAAGCTGTCAGATATCTATTCTTCACTAAGTCCTGTCTGGTACTAGTTAGAAGATTCCTTGGTATTCACTTTGTTAATGTACAAATAAGTACTGCCAAAACTGAGAGGTTAAACTTCGTTTCTCAGTCAACATTCGGCAGAGATTATGATATGGTGCTCAACTACTGAGATGATGATGAAATCAAGACATTTCACAATACATTCGTTAATATATCTGAGAGAATTATGGATAAATGCTTTCAGATATATTCAGGTAAATTAATTCACACCCATTGAAATGTAAAAAACATATACAAAAAAATCATGTGCTGTATTTTTTTTCTAAAAGTGCAAGTAAAAGTTGTCAATTTGATTCATGTTGAAGGTAGTAAACCGAATATATGAAATTATTTTTTCCTCAGAACCTCAAATTATTGGAGAATTCAGCAGAGACAGGAACAGCATTCAAAAAGTGTCCACAGGTATTACTCAGATATTACTCAGATAATAAGGTCACATTGAGTTTTATAGTCTGAAACTAATGTGTGCTAGATGTAAGGACAACATTCTTGCCTTTAAACCTAGAAACATTCCCAGGCATTGGAACCTGATTGTCTAAACTATTAAATTTTTTGAATGGTTCCTGATAGAGATCTGGTCCAAATCATCTGCTAATCTCCCAAAAAACTGCATATCTGAATAAAAATCTGGAACATGCGCTGGAACTACTTCCACTGGGTTGTCTGCATGCAACTACAGTGTTTTTGAGGGCAAGACAAGTTAAAAGGACAAACATAGTATTTCATGTCAGCTGGCCTCCATGACAATATTCCTGGGGACATTTGCTTCACTAAAAAATTACAGCCATAATGACTGCTTGGCAGAAAGGCTGAAACTTTTTCATATGCTTAGGAAGTAGTTTACCAATATTGTACGTAAAGTTTGTATATCCTGATTTATATCAGAAATAGTGTGGCCAGGACCAGGGTAGGGATCAGTTTGTGCTTGGCACTGATGAGTATTCACCTCAAATTCTGTATCCAGTTCTGGGCCCTCCACTGCAAGACCTAGAGAGTGTCCAGAGGAGGGCAATGGAGCTAATGAAGGGTCTGTAATATAGATGCTATGAAGAGCAGCTCAGAGGGTGTTTAGCCTGGAGAAAAGAAGGCTCAGGGGAGACCTTATCACCCTCTACAACTACCTCAAAGGTGGGTGTAACCAGGTAGGGGTCAGTTTCTTCTCCCAGGTAACAGGTGACAGAACAAGAGGAAATGACCTCAAATTGTGCCAGAGAAGGAGTGGGTTGGGTATAAGAAAAAAAATCTTCACTGAAGGAGTGGTTAAGCATTGGACTAGGCTCCTCAGTGAAGTGGTGGAGTAACCACTCCTGGAGGCACTAGTAAAATGAGTACATGTGGCATTTCCTGACATGGTTTAGTGGGCATGGTGGTATTCGATCAAAGGCTGGGCTAGATCGTCTTGGAGGTCTTTTCAAACCTTGATGATTTTATGATCCCATGAACGTAACCTTCCTATGTGTCCAAACAATTATTTGGTAAAAGGACTCTCAACAGGTAGGAAGGTAGGACAGAAAACTGAATTTTAAGTGTCAGTGTTTGGCTTTGGTTTCTTTCTCACTTAAGCAAAGTCTTTTTAATTCTATAGCTGCAGAAATGGGGGTGCAGAGCAAGGGACTATTTCTTGAGCCTAATGTCTGTTAGTGCTATTTGCCATTTTTCTGCATGTCAAAGGAATGGGATTAAGGGAATACCCTCAGAGTATAAAGTGCTCTAATACGACTGAAGTAATAATCCGATTACAGAATAAGCTGCGTACTGTTCAAGACACAGTGTGCATGCATATCATCATCACAAAAACTGTGTCAGAATTTATGATATCACTTACTAGCAGCATAGCCTACTATTAAAATATTCTTATTTTCCCTAAAACTCTTTTGGGCATGAGAAAAATACCACACTGCCCACTGAAAAAGAAAAACAAGACCCTAATGAATTCTATCTAATTTTAGTCATGCAACCACACAAACATTATAGCATCAACCTTTTCAACACTGAAGTGAACAAAATGTTAAAAAGAACTGAGCATACCCAGCTTCCTTGAAAATTGATATAAACACCAAAATAATGTTCTAGGAAAGACTCAATACTTATTTGTATTTATGTAAGGAAAATCTGACTAAATTCTTTAACTAAAATACCACATTTTCCTGGAAAATCTACTTATTAAGTATGCATTCCGTGAGGGTATTAAATAAGACAACAGGGAAGGCTTTGGCAAATGATAAATGTATGTAGAAGTGTTGTTCAGTGCAGGGTGGATATAACTGGATCTGGGCTTCTTTACCTACACCCCTATATTTCTAGAAATAAGTTTTAGGATATTTTGTTAAAAAATATATTTGGGATTTGTTTTTATTTTGGCTTTTTATGATTTATTGAGGACTTAAGTTCTTTTCTTTCAGCTTAACATTAAAGATAAAATTGCATGCAGTCTCAGTGATACTTGGAAATCATGGTATCATGAGCCAAGACAATGAAAGTCAGGGAACTGAAAGAAAATGTTTGTCCTATGACATTAGGTGAGCTGGTGATTTTTAAAGAAACCCAGCTTGATGTATTAGCTAACATATGCCAGACAACGTGTCACTAAACACGCATTAAGTAATTAAGATAAACATCAGGGAGCTTTGGTTTCAATCAGATTACTTAAAAGGTTAAACTCTTTCTCAGTGAAGTCAAAAGTTCCAGTAATGTCATCTTTGTTTGGAATAAAAAAAATACCTTAATTCAAACTCCTAGGGGATATAAGGGGCTGTCTGACACTGACACTAACAATTTTGTTAAAGTCACTTCTTAGTTCAACTGGGCAATGTGAAATAGAAAATGCCTTTAAAATACCACAGAGTATAACCCAAATTCTGTATTAGAAATCTTAACAGTTTAGCTTGCAGAAATAGAAAAGCGTGTAGAAAGATTACAAACTCAAGACCTTGATATACAGTCAAACCAAATACCAAACAAGGAAATAAAAGGAAGGTTTTGATTTTGGCTATTCATTGTAATTTCTTCATTTGTAGTCTACTTTTACTTTTTTTGGGTGCTCGACTGTATCTTAACGGAGCCAAAATAACAATACCCTTGCACATGAAATGCCCAGCACTGTCAAAATAAAAAGAGTAAGAAAACCAAGAAAAAAATTGTATTTGAATATGAAAACTAGAGGAAGTTAGGCAACACTTTCTACTTTAGTGAACTGTCTCTGAGAGACTATCACTGATCATTTACTCCCAGGCAAAAGCTGATTTTGCCACCTGGATTCTTGCAGGTCAAGCAGTAGGCAGTTAATATAAGTAACCAAAGAAAACGAAGAATCTAACACAACAAGGAGCAGGTTCCACTGAGACTTATGACTTCTTAAGATTGGAGATAAACAAAATAGCATAATACCTCAAAGAAGCAGAGCAACTGCTGAGTTAAGTGACAAAGAACCGGGAATATTACAGAAACTGATCAGAACAGCAAATCTGGGAACACACAGAATAAATAAAAACTAAGTATACTTCTAAGTTATATGATTTCCAGGTTCTCCAGACTCATAGGACATTTAGGGAACAGAGGCAATGACTTGTTAACAGGGATTATACACACCTGGTGAGCAGATGGTCTTCTGGCCATTGGCTGCTCAATTGCGCCCACCTTAGAGTGATGGCCTGGACAATAGGGCCAATGTCCATCTGTGCATTCGAGGCTGAGTGAACCAAAGTGAGCTTTTAGCTTTGAAAGGCATTCCATCTCTTGTTGATCACAGCCCCCTTAATAAAAGGGGCGCATAACCTAATTCTGGATGGTTAAAATGTTACCTCCTTCAGAAATAACCCATTTGCCTTGGAAAGAATGACCTAGAAACATCAATTTACATGAATCCTTACTTGGATGAGTAAGTATAAAACAATTTTGATTTGCACTTTGTTCTTAGAATTAGACAGAAAGCGCTTTTGAAACAGAAATTGTTATGATCTTCATACTTAAAGAAGCCAGCTACTAGTACTAATTCCTTCTCAGACATAATTAATTCTAGCATTCACAATACCTCTGGAATATTTACATGTAATCACCTTCTCATCAACATACACAGCAGCTTGGATTTTAATTCCAATCAATCATGAAATCACTTAATGCAAATTAAATGTTGAACTCTTGAGTTTTTCTTAACCTTCAAGTCTTAGTGACTTCACTTTCCCCATGTTTAGCATACTTCTCTGGGCAAAAGTTTGCTTATAGGTATACCCTGTACGTGCCAGACTGCACCAACAAATTTCCAAGCTTGCTTCTTTCTCTCTCCTGCTGCTATTTACCCCTCCTTACATATTTTTTTTTCTGATTAACCTATTCATCCTATTTCTCTCACAGCTAACTAGAACAAATATGTTTCCCATGATTTAAGAATCATTCATGCAGTTTCTGGATAGATAAGAAGTGAAATCAATTGGAAACAGGTCTAACTTTCTAGTATCATTGCAGCCAAATTTCCTGTTTGAATTACAGAGCAAGACCACTGCAGAAATGACAGTGCAAAAGACTACTGCAACATGGCCAATGGTTTTTGTTTTTTTTTTCCTTTTCCAACCAAAGTCCCTACTAGTCCAAAACTTTTTTACTATGAAAACAAACTGCTTTTGTGCAGCATCAGTGACCATCAATAGGGCTCCAACACAGTACCAGAAAAAGACAGATATATACTCTTTAAAACATGGAGATGATTCTGTAAAGCTATTTCTTACATGCACTCACTGTTATATAACTTTATAGTACTTTCTATCTTGCTAGCACAGTGGTGGAACTGCAATTAGCAATTAAAAATGTACAACTTTGAGAAAATCAGATGCACTAAAAAAGCCTGCTCAACCAAAACTCTATGCACAGACCCAGCAACAAATATGAATCCTACATTTCCCCCTACATGTGGAAGAAAAAGTATTTCTTTGCAATGGAAACAAACATTTCTGAACTACTGCTAACCTACTGAAGTCATGTCACAGAAATAACAGCCAGACTAGTCTCTAAAAGAACACCTGCACATTTAAGGATTCCATTAAGTAATGAATTTTCCACTTAGCTGTCTGTGGGAGAGAAGTATCTTTATTTTACCATAGTTTTTTGATCAGAAATACTGTTTTCTTTGTTGATATTTACAGAGTTTATAATTCAAACATAAACATCCTGAAAAAAGACAATGGAAACAGTTTTACAACCATATCTGATCAGAAACGAAATACACTATAAATCCTTATAATTACAGAAAAAAAATTCAATTGAGCTTTAGTTATGTCTTATCTCTTTTTTAAAACTTTTGTCATCAGGTTGGGGTTTAAAATCTTCTATGTATTCTATGTATTAATACATAATAAATACATTAAAAGCTGGCATCTACCTCTGTGTCTTTTGAAGGGATTAAATAATTTGCAAAGAAGTAGTTAATAATAAATTAAAATAATCTGCTCAGCATAATATTATAGACTTACTTATAAGATGATAAACGTAATAAAAGACACCTTTCTGTTCCCTATTCTTCACCATTTGTAGTATTTCAATTAGAAATTTTAGAAATACTTCATGAAGAGATTAAGTAGTCTCTAACTGCAACTTAAGAAACAGTGATTTTACCTTTACAAAAATTCCATATGTAGAGCATAATATACTATGTTTTACTTAATAGGAAAAGTCAATATTTTATTTAAATCTTTTTGAACCTACAAGGAATAGCTAGATGTTGTGTATAATTTTATGTCTATTCATTAATTTCTTGTAAAAGTCTTTAGCTAATTTGCGGCAAAATTTAACAAGTGGTGTACACAAGCCAATTAATGAGACAATTCTTAATGATAATTAATTTCTCATTATGTTTGTATAACTGAAAACTACTAAATTAAATTCATGCCACTGACACATAAATATTCTTATGTCAATTTTACCTTGTCAGTATCCTTTAAAACCCAATTAGAAGATCATTTAAATTACAGAAAATGTAATTATTTAAATAACAGAATGAACATGTAGTCATTTAGAATAGTTATAGAACCTCATAAATCACACCTGAAATAAAAACTTCAGGGGCTAAGACAAAGGTACACATCTTGACATTAGAGTAAGGGACTAGAGATTATGGCAAGTGGCACTTCAGTGATTCAATTTTGAGAAGAGCAGCTGTATTAAATCTGGAAATGACTTTATAAGTAGACAGTACTTATACTGTCTACTGTCAACATACTTGTACTTATGAACAGTGCTGGAAGTGATGTCTTGCATCATCACTTTCCCCTGTTCCTCTTACTTTTGTTTTAGTTCCATCCTTCCCATGCTCAGTAATGGGGTTTCCCCACTGTATCTCAGTGCCCAGGATCAAAAATCCATACAATTTCAAGATTAAACATTTAGTGAGTTAAACAGTTTCTTGTTTTCCCAAGATCATTTTCTGACATTTTAGTGAGCTTAGGAGATAAAAACAAGTTAGGGTATATCCCATTCCTGCCCTGAAAAGTTTTTACTGTTGTTTTTAAAGTTGTTAATGTGTCTATATCCATTTCACACAATGTCTTATTAGTGTATTTTAAAAACTACATGCTTTGTTCATTAACTCATAGCCTGTATCAAAGTTCCAGGATCCATTAATATCTTCGGGGGTACTGATGAAGGCAAAAATTTTTTTTTTAATAAGTGTAAGAACAGAAACTTGGAGATTTAGAGAAATCTGTAATTTGAAGAAGCAATCCTGCAAGTACTATTGGGAACTAGGAAACAGCAAAACATTCAGCTCTGCCAAGTAAAATGCACATTAGAAAAGTCACTGTAATGTGGTCATTTTGGGACAAGGAAGTAATGTTCCCTCCTTAATGAGGGAATGTTCCCTCCTTAACTGAGCTGCACTTTGAGATGATTGTGTATTCCCCATCAGACAACAATTTCAAAAATGACAAGCAGATGCCTATAGCTAAGCTTGTAGCTGAGCTTAGTGAGGGGTCTCTATATGGTCAATGAAGAGAAAGAGGCTCTTAGAGAAGGTGACTCATCATACCTATTTTAAATAAAGAAAAATTTCACTAACAAGTGCCTCTTTCTTGCTGACTATGAATAGAGAGCCTAGACAGGCTGTTATAAGGATCCACACTTTGAAGAACAGCTATCACAGGAATAAGTGGGAAAGCACTGAGAGTCCAATAATAAAAAAAAACCCCAACCAAACCAAACCAAAAAACTCACCAAAAAACCCAAGCAAAACAAAAAAGACACACACACACACACACACAAAAAAAACAAAACCAAAA
>VXBR01004627.1:119010-166699 GCA_013400215.1 Cisticola juncidis | reverse complement strand
ACCCAAAAAAACCCCAAAAAACCCCCCCCAAAAAAACCAGAGGGGGAGAGAGAGAGAGAGAGAGAGCAACTAAGCCTCATGACTGACAACTGCAAACATCCCACTGCCATGGCCACGGATACATTTCACTAGACCAGGTTGGTCAGAGTTCTATCCAACCTGGCCTTAAACACTTCCAGGGACAGGGCATTCTAACTTCTCTGGGCAACACAATCCAGTGCCTTACCACTCTCACAATAAAGATTTTTTTCCTAATATCTTGTCTAAACCTACTCTTATCAATATCCTAGTAGATTTCCAATATTTGAGGATGAACATGTATCTTTTAATTACCATTATCAGAAAATTGTATATCTTTACATGGTTTATCTGCATTAACAAAGAAGGTGCTGCAATAAAGCAGATCTCTAAAGAAAAAGAATTTTTGCTCAGTGTCTCCTATACACTAAAGGGCTTTCATTGAATTCTAGTTCTAGTTTGGTAGATGTTTCAGGTTTGAATACAGCACAGAAACTGGGAATAACATTTGGAAATATTACTGCTGAATAGTGAGTCTCAGATCATCAAGAGTAACAAACATACAAATTATACTCATTAAAGTGCACTACGAATACATGCAAGTAAAGGTGGAGTGGAGTAGAAAAATGGTTTTGTATATGAAGACAAAACAAGTTTAAATATATAAGATACTAAAATATTTTCTTTAAAATTTTTGATTATTTTGCATATTGCTTGCATTTTCCTGTCTAGATACATGAAGGGATTTTTTTTGCCATTCTTGTCATTGTAATGGCAATAGAAAAGCTAAATAACCTCAGCAAGACTCATTCCTTCCCTAGCTACATAAAATACATATCAAATTAGTCAATGACTTTGTCAGTGTGGTTCCATACCCTGATACCTGGCCATTTCCTCTATATAGACTACAAGCTCTGCTTTGGATGAGTGTTACTGTGTCTAAAGAAATTTGTTCCTCCTTTTTTTACTTCATCAGAATAGCTACACAAAAGTACAAGATGTTCTGGGGCCATACCTACTATAGATGCCCTTCTGTCATTTTCCTGCTTTTGTACAACACTCCCTCTTTTCTTCACAAAAGAAGAATGAAACAAAACTCTTTTTACAAGGACATCTCAGAAGCACACAAGTTGTGATATGTACACTTTGTCTTCAGATCTATAAATATTTTCTGTGCTTGATGACATGCAAATACTTTTACCTTAACATGAAATGATTTTTAAATAGGAAGGTTTTTAAGGTCTCGTAAGAGTATACTGTCTTTATTTCCATGCACATCACTTTTCTTTGTTCTTCTATAAACATGAAAGTGCAGCACAGAATCAGTAAGTGTTCACAATGGCTTTAACTAACTCATTAAGCACATAACCTTCAGAAAATACTTCTTCAGAAGTTTGTAAATATAAGTAGTCACCTTTCCAGAGTTTTGGGCTCTTTGCTCTTCTTGGAGGTTCTGAGCTGTCTGCTGCTCTGCAATATGCACACGAGCTTTCTTATCTGTTACTGTCTTGGATTTTATTTCAGGAAACTCTGAAATCTGCTGTAGTTGCAAGTCATTATGATGTGGCACTAAATTTTCAAATGCTAAAATTAAACATTAAGCAATGAAGAGTCAGAAATGGAAATAAACATATTAAAATATGATCATTTTAAGAACATAGTTTCAAACTGTTTTTCTGTGTTAATGTACACAGAAAAATCTATAAACTTGTTCAAACTGAAAATCAGACTGCGAAAATCAGCTCCATTGAAAAGAACCTAGAGATCTGAACTTGCATGATTGAGTTTGTTTAGTTGAGAGAAACTAATCACTCTGTACACAGTGAAAGTGCAGAGACGTGCTGTGCTCTTCTTGCTGGTATCCACTGAGAGGCCAGTGTGGGAATAGAACCACAGAACTGTAGAATGGCTTATGTTGGAAGAGACCTTAAAGATCACCTAGTTTCAAGATTCCTGCCCCAGGCATCAACACCTTCAAATTGACAAGATTGTTTAAAGTCCCATTCAGCATGGACTTGAGCACTCACAGTGATGGTGCATCCACAGCTTCTCTGGGTCACTTGTTCAGGTACCAGCCTCACAGTAAAGAATATACTCCCAATATCTAATCTAAACCTACTCTCCCCATCAGTTTGAAGCCACTGCCCCTTGTCCCATCTTGTCCAACTCCATGTTGTCTTAGATAACCCAAAATGGTATTGTACTCCATATCTATCTGTGCCCCAAAAAACCCTTGCTGTCTCTTTATCATCCAGTGCTGCAGCCAGAATGGGAATCCAGAGGTGGGGGTTGTGGAGAGGGAAGAGTGGTGTTGCTTACATCCTTTTTTAATTTGGAGCCTAGAAGCAGGGAGTGCTCTCTTTTCTGGAAGCATTTGCAGAAGTGAAGGCTCTGCTTTGGAGAGGGTTGCTTCAGGTGGCTGGGGTTGTTTTTCTGGGCTTGCAACAACAGCCACTCAGAAAAAGTGTATTTCACAAGCAAAAACTGTTTTGGAGTGAACTTTGCAAACCCTATCGGCAGTGTGGATCTTGAGCCAGTTTTGGAGCCAGGTGAGTGCCAACAGGCCAGTTCTTTCCCCTGAACACACCAGCAGCTTGGCAGACAGCAGCACCAACACCAACAGAGTGCTGCACATGCAGGAGGAGGCAGCAGGTGGCACAGCTGACCCCACACAAGCCAGCAAGTCGTCATCTACGATTAGAAGTGCTCCATATGTCCTACCTCCTCATCAGGGTTTGTTGCCACCATTTCCCATTGTCTCCTGGACCATGCTGTTCCCTGCCTGCAAAGGCTGCCATCTTGGGGGGAAGGTTTGCCACCATCTTGTCCCTTTGTCTCCCCTCACACAGTTGCCTGTGGCAGAGACCATCCCAAAAAAGGCATTTCCAGCGTTTTGGGTTTCTCTTGGTTCTCAGGGAGTGTGTTTTGGAAATTTTGTATCTAGTAAATTTTATATATAGTGATTATCTACTGGGTTTTGCCTGTTGCAGTTTCATTTGCTAGCAAACTTATTTTTTCACTTACACCTGCTCATATTTGTTTTCTTCTTATTTGTGGAAAGGGATTGGTTAAACCTATAAAGGAAGGCAACTAATTTTAGAGTATCTGCCTTTAGGCTGTCTTAAACCAAGACACATGCTCTTGTAAATACCTGCTCTCCATCTTTCTTGTACACTCCCCTAAGGTACTGGAAGGCCACAATTATCCCTAAAGCCTTTTGTCCTCCAGGTTGAATAACCCCAATTTTATCAGACTTTCCACTCAGTAGAGGTGCTCCAGCCCTCCAATAATCTTGGTGTCCCTCCTCTGGGCTGTCTCCAACAGTTCCATATGTTGGGACCCCAGCTCTGGATGCAGAGCTCCAGCTGGGTCTCAGCAGAGCAGAGCAGAGGGGCAGAATCCCCTCCCTCCCCTGCTGCCCACGGGGCTCTGGATGCAGCCCAGGACACGTTTGGCTCTCTGGGCTGGGAGTGCCATGGCCGGGGCATGTCCAGCCCCTCACCCTGCAGCACCCCCAAGTCCTAGTGGGCAGGCCTGCTCTGGGTCTGCTCATGCCCAAACAGGGTTTGATTGATTCCAGGGGTTGTCCCAACCCAGATGCAACACCAGCACTTGGTCTTTGTTAAACCTCATGAGATTGCCATAGGCCTATTCCTCCAGCTTGTCCTGGGACACCACTTGTCACTGATATCCATCAGTTGACCACTGGATGTGACTGTCAAACCCATTCCATACTGTTGGGGGTTAGATTTGCTCCTTTTTCACTTACAGATTTTTTTCCCATAAGTCACTAGGAAAATTTAATGATAGTGCTTAACCTAAACGAAGGAAGTGGCCCAAGGAGATGGCAGCACAAGGCTACACCTATTGTTTTAGGTCTCTGGGAGCTTCCCTCAGAGGGGAGATAATAGGAGCTTTGGGAAAGGTAAAAGACAGAGCTGGCGGGGGGCAGTGGCTTTTCTTGCTCTTGGCATCGAGGAGGACAGTCAAGCTGTCCCTTGCTGCAGGAAGAGTTCACGGCCATCACTCTGCCTCTGCCTCCTCTGGGAAATCTACGGTCATCTGCTCATGTACCCGGGAATCCCGAGCTCATTTTCTCCAGCCTCCCCCCCAACTGCCGCTGCTTCTTCAGAGCTTTGAGGCTCTTCAGCTACTCTGTAGCCCAGCACTCCCCTGCCCTGCTGGGACACCCCTGCCACTCCAGCTACCAGCCTGGAGCTCCTCATCTTACCCACCAGCCTGTGACTTTCCACCATTCCAGCTCAGCCTCTCGGAGTCCTGCACGGGCACCAAGATCAAACCGCTATGGGCTTTTTGTGAAAGAAAGCCCTCAAGGTTTGTGGTTCTGTTTATTATTAATGCTGTAGTTGTTGTTTGTTTGTTTATTTTGTCATATATACTAGTAAATAACTAGTAAATAATATATAACTAGTAAATAAGTTATTCCTATCCCCATACCTCTGCCTGAAAGCCCCTTTAATTTTCTAAATTAGAATAATTTGGAGGGAGGGGATTTGAATTATCCATCTCTAGGGAGGTCCTGTCCCCTTCCTAGCAGCTACCTGTCTTTCAAACCAAGACACATACCTACCAAACAGTCCACTCATCAAACCCACATCTCTCCAGTTTCAAGAGAAGGATGTGGAGGGGTATAATGTCAAAGGCTTTACAGAAGTCCAGATCGGTAACCCATCCCTCATCCACTGATGTGGATCCACTTCACCGTGGAAAGTCAATAGTTTGGTCAGGCAGGACTTACCCTTGATGAAGCTGCACTGGTTGTCCCAAATCACTTCCCTGTCCTCCAAGTGTCTCAGCACAGCTGCTAGGATCTTCCAAGGAACAGAGGTGAGGCTGACAGGTTAGTAGTGTCCAGGGTTGCTCTTTCTTCTCTTTTTAAAAATGGGTACGTTTCCCTTTTTGCAGTTGCCTGGAACATCAGCTGACTTCCATACCTTTCAAATATCATGGAGAGCAGCTTGGGAACAATCAGTCAATACCTTCAGGACTCTGGGATGCATATCATCAGGTCTGACAGACTATGAAGACTTCACCTATGTCCGGTGGAATACCCAGCCTTCTTTCCATATTTTCATCTCTTTTCAATCTTCTCCCACAATGAGCACAAAAATAATGTGAGAACCTTGTTCATCTTGGTGGACTTAAGTCTTGGAACTAAACTCTGAATGAGACTCTTGATTATACTTTCTTTGAATAAAATAGTAATGAAAGACTGAAGATGGGTGAAAAATTATATATTGTAGTAGAGAGGAAATACAAGCTTTAGTATCAATACATTTTTTATGTTTTATGTGTGAGAGTCTTCAAAGAACACAAGAGCTAGAAAGAGAAGTTCAAATGAGAATTAAAGACATCACTGCTAGGCAATACAGCCTGATAATTTAACTCTCATTTATTCTACTTCTTACAACATATTTTATTGTGGAATCTGAGATCTCAGTATGAATATTAAGGTCTCCAAGAAAATAAAATCTGTGAGTGTATCTACAGAACACTTCATTCCCAACTTGGAAGCAATCTTAGTTTTGCTGACAATTTTTATTAATAATTTTTGGCAACTTTCACATTTGGTTCACTTTCAATCCTCTAATAAAATTCATAACCTGGCATATAGAATGCACACAATTGCTGATGAAACAGGAGCCCTGTTCTTATTATCTGGAGGCTGGAAAAAGATGAGACAGATTAAAATTGTGTTTGAAAGGAGCAGTTCAGGGAACATGGCAGGCATAACCAGTCTTTAGGTTTGCCTTTAGTAATATTTGCTAACTGTAACCAAATAAAATAAATTCTAGTAGCAAGGACACAATATACTGACACATGTATGTGATATGTAGAAAAAATAATGCTTTTTCTTTTAATCATAGGATTTCAGATTTTTACTAACGTAAAAAATGTATTATTAAGTAAACTGCTTACTATAAAATGGCATACGTCCATTCCATAATTTAAATATTAGTTAAGCTGTGTTCATCCATTTATTATTCCTAACATCCTTTCACTGATGTGTTGAAAGGAATAGTAAGTGCTTGCAGTTTTAACTTCCCTTGTCAATCAGGCCAAGGTTAGGGACCTACATACTCATGAAATTAAACAGATGAGGGAGCAAGGGAGAAGAGAAATATTTACAGTTTTAATTCCAAGGAGTGATGAGAGCAATGCTCTTTTTTCTGAGAAATTCTTGTAATTTGCATTCAACAGAAGAACAATTTCCTTATTGAAGATAGAGTACAATTTTTGTGAGAGATGGATAAATTGAATATGCTGGCACTGTCTGAATTTTGCTTTTTGAAGTGCTTTTGAAGAGAAATGATGGCTTTTTCATTATGTCAATGACATAGAGGGTTTTTTTGAGTATGTGTAATTACATAAATTCAAGGGCTTGCAATTATATATCTATTTATATTGAAAATTCTTTTAATTTGATTTCCTTTTTCTTTTTCTGTTATGATCTAATGTCTTGTTTTGATGTTATCTCCCGTTATTAAACAGACTAAAAATACAATAAAATCTCCTTCTCTGAATGCCCTTACCTTTGAACTGTATGAAAAAAGCAAATAAAAATTATTTCCAGGAGGCTATAGTCACAGAGACCAACATTAAAGGAAACTTCCTGCTTGGTGGTGATGGAAAAGGAGCTTCATGCATCCAGAACTGGGCTAATATCTAAGTTGTCTTCCCAAGATACTCTAAGTTTGAAATAACAAAACAGTAACTGTGTAGTTTATCATTACTCCAAATCTGAAGCACTGTCAAGCATGCAAAAGAAGACTGAGAATGAAAACTAGCATAACATTTAATGCAAATAATCTCATAGTCTTAATGAAAATGGTTTCTACAATATCTAGAAGGTTTTGTAAATATTTATTAATTTCCTACTTTAAACCTTTACAAAACAAAACAAAACAAAATCCTGCCACTTCCTCTAATGTTTTGTATAGACCTTTAGTACTGGAAATCCTATTATTTCATAATCTCCTCACTCTCCTGAAAGTGTATAACAATGACTCAAGATATCAAGATAAAGCAGAATAATATATGATCTATTGCATAAGGGTATTTCTTAGTGCACCTACAGAAATAATTTGTTCCTACTATGATGTATGATGAAAATTGCAGCCTCCTCACACAAAACATATCAATCCATAAACATTTCATATTCATACCTATTCGTACCCGAGCGTCCTTCCACTCAGACTCTGGAAATCAGATTTAATTGCTTCTCTTTAACTTTCATACTTCCCTTTTTTTAATCTCATAGTGATCAAGTGTGGGGTATATATTTTTTAGACATACTCAATTTTAAGACAGAAATATCATAAAGTTTACATTTCACTGGTGGAAATGAAGGCCAAATAAAGAAGTTAAGAGTAAAAGAAATTACTTACTTGTAATGTTTTGCAGATATAGAAGGGTTCAATTTATTGGTTCATTAAGAATAGAGTTGCACTTAAACATGGTATGGTAACTCAAAAAATACAGCCAAAAGTATAAAACATATACAAAAGCACATGTACAAGAAATACAATGGGAAAAGCAAAATGGCTAGGTTTAAATTATTTTAGTAACATTGTAATCATATAAAAACATGGTGAAAGAAAATAATAAGTTAAAAGCTTATTGGTCAGTACACAAAACATAGGAAAAACTGTTTGCTGCAGGAGTAGTGTTAAACACTAAAACGCCTGAATCAAATCAGATACATGAGTTCACTGGACTAATACAGAAAATAGGATGAGTATGGATTGGGATTTCTCACTTAAGTAGGAAAGTCCAGGATTTTTAAGACCGTAATACTGACAGGGGGATTAGGATGGTGACAGTACCTGTGACATACTGTGAGAGACTAGGAAATCTAAGAGCAAGAAGCAAACAAGGACATAAACCAGGTAAATTACACAAGGGTGCATTGCTGAGGTAAATGTTTACAATATTAAAATGAATTATTTCAGTGACTCCAGTCATAAAACCTGTAAGAGAAGGAAAAGCTCCTGAGTTACTCCTTGGCAAAGTACGGGACATGATCCAAATGTATATAACTAATCTGCAAACTGTCCATCATATTCTTTACTTCATGCTCAACACACAAAAAAATATTTATCCACCAATCTAGGGTTTAATTTCAAGAAAAAAAAATCAAGTGAATGACCTTGTTAAAAAGTATTGGCTTGTGAGTGTCATGAAGACTCTTCAGTGGCACCATGGGAGGCTGTCAGAAAAAAAAAACAAATAGGAGGAGCTTTCCTTACAGAAGATATATAGGAAAATCTGCTTCAAATGCTGGAACAGAATGACAAAATGAACTATTGCAAATTGCCAAAATTAAACGAAAAGGAGTTTCACTAGTCTCACTAGTTTTAAAGGGACATACCTCCAAAGTCACTAAATTATTAGTGTTGATGTGCAACCCATCTTAAATGCAGCATTTTCCAAAGCATGTGTACGTGCCTAGGTTCCCCTCCTTTAGCCCTACGTGTAAGATAAGCATTAGCTCTTTTTCCCACTCATTTTCAGTCTGAAAATATTGCAAATTAGTTCAGTTCACCGTGGGAAAAGCTGCAGAACAGAACAGCTAGAGGAACACAAGATAAGTGAAAATTAAATGCCAGCTAAACAGATAATTCATTAAAATGATTTGTGCAGTATCTTAGAAAAGTAATAAATCATACTAAAAGAAGAAATGCTGAATCAATGGCATCCTGAGATTTAGTTCTCTTATTCTGTCATAGTTTCTGCTTTTGCTGCTGGTTCAGACAACTTAATGGACTCTATGAACTTAAAGACTGTTTCCAATGAGAATGAGCTTATGAATCTATAACACTGCGCCCCTTGCTTAACTACTAGAATCAATTCAATATTGATTGTTGTATTTTCTTTTGACATCAATAACAACATTTGAATTCTATTGCCCATCCCTAGGTTTCTGAGAGGGACAGTTTAACAAGTAGCTTATACATGTGAAGTAATCTACAGAATGGAATAAAAGAAATTTAAGAGAGAAAAAGAGGAAAAAGAACACAAGAAAATACAAGTATTTTTTAATTATAGAAAAAAAAAGATCTGATAAAAATACTTGGACAAAGAATATGGTATTATTCTTTAAAGAAGCTATCAAGAAGCCACAAAAAAAGATAACACAAAAATAAATAATATATATTATGATATGTTTGCAAAAAGTTATTATTCTACTAAATAGAGGTTTTCCATACCAGAGAAAGCTGACTATTTTATATTTAAGTATCTTCCAGAAATAGACATACTTTCTCTAAGGTTTTTTCTTCTTTTTTTAAACCCACCTGGGCAATTGGGTGCATTGTTTTAAAGCAATGATTTTAAACAGATGAAAATTCAGACTTATAAATTTAGACTATCTTCTGATAATACTTCCAGTTAGAAAAAAAACCAATGAAAGTCAATACATAGAAGAGCAGAACTTATATACAAATTTTACACTCAGTGATCCTGGTATATTCATTCTTCCATTAAGAGTAGAGGTTTTAATCATATCATCCCAAGACCCACAGAATTGTTCAAAAAACAAGACCACAAACCTGACGTCTTACCAACTCTATTTCTTCAGAAAAAGTAAAATTCCCTTGTATTTAAATAATACTCGGTACCAGTTGATTGTATTAGACCCTGAAAATTAAAATTATCAGCAAAGGCTGCAATTACAAAGGTGTTATAGGGTGACTTTATGATGCTGAATTGCCTTAAACCAAGCCAAAAGGGAAAGCAAATCAGTATGATCACTAGTTGGTTTAAGCTTAGGTAAATCCCGAAATCCAGAGAAACAGATTTTATGATGGCACAGAAACCACTGGAGAGTCCTAAGAACAGGAATCAGTCTTGAATATCTTGATGGGCTGGATTGTTGAACTTAATGAGTTGTAATCAATGGCTTGATGTCCGAGTGGAGACCAGTGACAAGTGGTGTCCCTCAGGGGTCAGTGTGGGGACCAGCACTGTCCTACACCTTTTTTGGTGACTTTTTTGGGGACTGAGGGCACCCTCAGCAAGTTCACTGATGACACCAGGCTGTGTGGTGTGGTCACCACTCTGGAGTGAAGGGAGCCTCCAGAGGGACTGGACAGGCTGGAGAAATGGACCTGTGAGAACCTCCTGAAGTTCAACAAGGCCAGGTGCCAGGTCCTGCCCCTGGGTTGGGGCAGTCCCAAGCACAAACACAGGCTTGGAGGAGAATGGATTGAGAGCAGACCTATGGAGAAGGACTTGGGGCTGTAAGTGGATGAGGAGTTCAACATAACCCAGTGACATGTACTTGCAAGCCCAGAAAGTCAGCTGTGTCATGAGTTGCATCCAAAGAATGATGTGGCCAGAAAATCAAGGAAATATTCTCCTTCTTAACTCTGGTCTTGCAAGACTCCACCTGGAGTAGCGCATCCAGCTCTGGGGCCTCCAACATAAGGACACAGACCTGTTGGAGCCAAGCTGAGAGTTGGGGATATTTAGCCTGGAGAAGAAGAAGGCTCTGGGGAGACCTTAGAGGAGGTTTCCAGTACATAAATCGCAGGAAGATGGAGAGGGACTTTTTATGTGAGCATACAGTGACAGGACAAGGGGGAGTGTCATTAAACTGAAAGAGTGTAAGTTTATATTACACATCAGGGAGAAATTCTTTACTGGAAGGGTCGTCAGGCATTGGAACAAGTTGCCCAGAGAAACTGTGGATGCCCTGTCCCTGAAGCTGTTCAAGGCCAGTTTGGAAGAGAAATCTGGTCTACTGAAAAGTATCCCTGCCCATGACAGGGGTGTTGGAACTAGGTGATATTTAAGGTCCCTTCCAAAACAAACTGTTCTCTGATTCTGTTGATGGACAAGATGGATAAGATGGACCAGATGATCATTGTACATCCCTTCCAACTAAGCTATTCAATCAAAGAATTGCAGAACTTGAAACAAGTTTGTTTACATTTTGAGCCTGGATTGGCAAATATTTGCAGGCCATTATCATCCTACCCAGTTCCTTTCCTGAAGGTAGTGTATAGGAGACATCTACTGCAGACATGTCAAGGAAAAAGAATTTAAAGGAAATTTTTACCTGGAGTGAAATAATCAAAGCCATTAACACTGCTGCATGGGAAAGCCAAGTTAAACACTACTATGGAAAATAAAAATTGCAACATTATAAAATAGATTAGAATATTTATTTTAAAAAATCCTGCCAGACCTGTTTCTGGAATTGTCAAAATGCCAGTGAATAGATGGGAAATATAAACAGAACCTTGTTAAGAAAATGTGATGCAGCAGAGTCATGTACATATGCCAGATTATATTAAAAATTTATGTGTGGCTCATATAGTCAGTAAAACAGAAACTTATGTATCTAATACCTGTTACAACCAGTCTAAGTGTTGCTGCCTTAGCCAAAACTGAAGTCTGATATTTGAAAGGAGTTTTAGAGCGAAAAGCATATGTTTGTCTTGCAGAAGTAGGATAAGATCATTTGTCCATCATCAGTGGACACTGAAAGAAAAAACCCCAATTACTTGTACCTATAATGAAGATGAAATCAAATGCATGTACTAAGAGGGAAAGCTACTAACAAAAAATCTGCCTCTTTAATACAAATGCTCTAAGAATTAGAATGGAGGACAGTTATATCAGTGTTCATATGGACTACAGAAATCAAAGACATATCTATATTAGTATTACTAATTTCTGTTTAAAAATGATCAAAAAAGTAGAAACAAACACAAACTCCTCAAAAACCAAAAAAAAAATACACAAAACCCCCCAAACAAACAGAAAGAATACAAAAATAACAGAAGGAATTCACAGGAATTTTAATACAAAGTTAAAAATACAAAGAAAAATGTAGAGAAAAATACCATACAAACCAGAAAAAAGTCCTGGACTCTGTAATTTAGAAAGGAGGTAACAATTTGGGCTTATAAAACAACAAATGATGCAGTGAAAATATATTGGGCTGCTATGACTCAGAAACTGTAAATTCCAAAGTGCAAAAAAAATGCTAAAAGTCAGCATTGCAGTGCTTGTCTTGTTTATTATCAGAGGCTGAAAATTGAGCTTTTCAGATACCTCATATCAGAACTCTTATGACTGTGACCTAACCTGTGTATCAGGATACGCAATCAATATCACTCAATATCTCAAAAGTCTCTTGATTTCCCTTACAATATACCCAAGGTTCTCACTATGTTTGACAGATGCGGTCATATCCTCTCCCTAAAATTTTATCCCGAATTTTACCCAATTTATTTTTTGTACTTGCTCAGGCAATATCCATCAAATACTGACTATTCAGAAGACACTGTCAGCTACTTGTACCACTGTCAATTTGTAAACCTCTCTGTATTTTTTTTCCTCTATTGGTGATCCTGTTCTCCTTTACTCAAGAGAACTAAAAAGTAACTTTCATAATTTCTTCATTTTCTCCATTGCCCTCAACTGAGCAGTCGTTCCACGTAAATCAAGCTTCACAAGCAGCAAGCACCTAACATGAAATTTTCTTTATTAAGATGATTATTCTGTAAATGCAATATTTTTGCCTTTTTCTCTGTAGAATGGGTGATGAACTCCAACCACAGGCTGAATATAGGAAAAGTGAACAGCTTTGTTCCAGTGCAGCCATTGCTGCATTTTTATGCCTTAAAGTACTTAAATACCTTTTCCTAAGGAAGCAGAACAGTTTTAAGTTAGCAACCATGTGCCTCAATATAAATCCTAAGCAACAAGCAATGAAATAATCACCTTCTTGGATGTGGGCCTGTTAATACTCTTAATAAACAGAACTGGTAATCCAAATGATCCTCTGTGTGTTTTTCTCAGGCTGAAGCAGGCTGAATATTATTACTTCTGAAGAATGTAATATCTCTCAGAGGATGCATCACCAGTATTCACTCAGTTTCACCTAAATTGCAGTCTTGAAATAGGGACAGCAAAGAATGTTAGCAAATCAATTGAATTTTTATCAAATTTTCTATTAATAAATTTCTGTACTTGATTCTATCACTTGTGAAACATTAAACTGAAACATCAATGCTTCAAATAAAAGCAATAGTGGAAAACTTGCATGCTTTATATTGTTTCAATCAATAATCTGCAAAAGTGCACAACACTTATCAAGAGATCAAAAAGTCCAACAGGCACTAAGGTTTCCCAGAACATCTCCTTTTTAAACTGTCTGAAAATGAAATTATGAGGTGGCATAAAAATGCTTTGCTATGACAAGCAAAGTCATGTCATAGCAAAGCATGACAGGCCACCTTATAATTTGGTGGCATAAAAATGCTTTCACAGGTAATTAAGCCAAACTACTTTGATTTTGAAATGAAACACCTTTCCTTTTTATAGACAGAGGACAGCTTTGTGAGCCACACTTCACTTTCCTTCAGTGCAGAGCTACAACTTTACTGTTCTGTACATCTGCAGCAGTCTCCTTGGTCCCTGAGCTAGGAAGTGGACAGGCATGGGAGGAGGCATTTAGCTCCTATTCCCTACTTGAAGTAGTTTGTTGTCTCCTGAAAGATGAAACGAGCACCCTTAAGCACTCTCTGGCTTGCATGCTGTTTGTTGGATCCAGTAAGCCCCAAGGCAACATGATTAACTACTGCTGCCGCCAAATAGTTTCACTTTAAGGAGGATATGAACTCAAAGATAGTGATAACAGTCTTACAACTGAAGTTTTGGGTTGATTCTACAGCTGTTTAAACTGGGTCAATATGTAAACCATACGTACAGAAAAAACACACCCTCAGTGAGCTGATTTTAAAGAATATCCATAGATGTTAAAGCCTATGGCTGTTTTTCTATTTGCTTGATTATTTTTGTATACAAAACACAAGTACAAGAAATATTAATGGAGTAAATGATAAAAAATGCAGTCAAGTATGCAGAGGAATACAAATATGTTGAAATAAACATTTTGCATCCTTTTACAAAGAAAAGAATTGGGGAGGAAATTTGCAAAAGAATGAGATACTCTTGGTTAGTTGTTAGTGTCTTTGATTTCTGTTAGGATTGCCTATCTCTTGCTACTTATTATTGCAGTGACACAAAGGTAGCTACTACAAATACATTCAGTATTTTACAGGTAGCTGCTGTGGCTGACAGTCTTTGATTTAAAATTGATGGGCAACAGCATACTGCTGTATGTCCTTTTTTTAGGAAACCACACATCAGTTAATTCATACACCCACCAGAGCATGTGTATTTCATAATCTGAATAAGTCTGTTCCAAGGCTGAGTGTTTCACTCATTCAAACTTATTCAGAAAGTGATTTATGGCTATTCAGTTACCCTCATGAGAGATTTAACTCTTAAACATGTCAATCACAAATCTAAAGGTAACTAACAAAAAAAAAGCATCAAAAAAGAAAGCATCCAAAGACAGATTTAAATACTTGTCTTATGTACAGTGCTCCAAATTCAAAATATTACAATGCACCGCAGAAATAATCAATACAGACTATTTCAATTAAGGCATAATCTCGTAACAGCAATGGAATTAATGTTCCACAATCTATGGAGATATAATTCACAAGAATTCAATTCACAAAGATCACTAGACTAAATTAGACCTTGGACATTATGCTTGTATTTATTTCAATTAAAACTGCAGTTCTCTGTTCAGTCTTTTGACAACAGCAACCTAAAAGACCTGAGGTCCTCCATAACCTCATTTTTTTTCCTGGGGTTTTGTTGTCAGTATATGACAAATGTGAACATTTTGATTTTGTATACTGTTCTTACATTTTACAACACTGTCAATAGATGTATAAGATGAAAAAGGAAGAAAAATCAGACATGATTAGAGTACTGTAAGTCTAGTTCTGGTTTCCCCCTTATTGATATTAGAGAATTAAACTGACTTCACATTAATATTTTTCCAATGACTACTTCTGAATTAATAACTGAATTTAATCAAACAAATTAGATGTCCATGGTACTGTATTTAGAATAAATGGACCAATAACAGTGATTTAAAATGGAATGAGAAAACTGTATTTGCAAGCATTTCACATGAAGGAACAGATATCTACCAAACAAGTTGGAACATCTGGACACGTGGCTTTGGGCCACGCACAGATGGCCTGCTGTAAATCGACAGCTTCAGAAATATCTTTGACTTGTTATACACTCATGGATCAGTTGCACAGCACGTGCACAGGGAGGATGGCGTGTCCTGGATTCACCTAATGCACTCCACGAGCTGGAAAAGGCTGATCTGTCTCTTTGTCCACAAAAAAAAACAGCTAGGGAGGCTGCTGCTTCTATCATTATTGTTCCAAACTGCAGATTATGCAAGAAAGCAGCAGGTTGTTTACTGGAACACTGTTAAACTAGTTAATTGGTTTAAAGAAAAGAAAAAAAAGTTGGATTCTACTTATTGTTTTCTAAAATAGTCATTACTAGTCAAGGTCATTCATATTAGTGAGCTCTAATAGAGGGTGGACCAAGAGAAAATAAGGACAGATTTATTTGTACAAAATAATGAAGAATACAAGAAGTGGAAAAAGTTTGAGATAAATAATATATTAAGAAAAGTATTCAGCTCTGTACCTAACCTGAAAACTAAAAGTAAAAAATTAATAATAAAAGGATAAATAGCAATGTTTCCTAATACTTTAACTTTGAAAATTAATATTCTGTTTTTCATTTGCAGTACATTTTCTCCCAGAATTTAAGCTGCAGTCTTTAAGTCAACTTCTGCATGTATTCTAAAAACGTTGATGTTGTTCTGTTCCTAAATATGTAAGCATTAGATATTTAAAGTATTGCATATGCTCTCATCTCTAATTTTTCTATTGCACATAATTAAGAAGGCTGACATCACACTGAATTCACAGAAGTGGCCAAGTCTTCACTATCCTCATGCTTCATTTATTCCCCTGACATTCTGATAGAAATATCTTATTAGAAAAGTGGCTACTCTCATAAATGAAGCAATGAAATTGGGACAGTTTCAAGTTCTCTATAATGGCTTTAAACATGCTGCAAAAAGCCTGAACTCACTTTGATTAGAGGTATCTTATACACAGAAATTTTCTCTAACTTTGATGAAATGGTAAAGACAATTTTGAGAAAAACATCCAGTTATTTTAAATAATTATTTTAAATAATTTAAATAAGATATAAGAAAATAAGAAGTGCAAGAGTATTGATAAAAAGGACTGGGATTGCAGGAAAGAATAATCAAAGTTAACAAAATACGATGGCTTTGGCCAGAGGTTTAGATCAACCTACTTGAAAAAACAAAGCACTCAGAAATAAAACACATCACAAAGTCATGTTAGAAGTTAAGCCATTATCATAATCAGACATCTCATTTCACACTTTGCCTCAGATGCTCCATTCTCAGCACAAGACATGGGACAAGTATCAGTATTAAAAAAGGTTCATCTGGCATTGTCTGCAGATGAACCTAACAGTGATTTTAATTTTTTTTTATAATGGACATGTAAAGCAAGAGATACTTGAAAAAAACATAATGGTTGATACATGCACATTAATAGTTAAAACTTAGGGCTAATTAAGAAAGACGTCAAATCACATTCGATGTTACACAACAATACATGAAAGAAAAGAACAAGAAAGAAAGAAAGTAAACTCCAGAGACTCTGCCAAACCATGTCAAATGTAGTTACTCCTTCATTCTTATTTTTTATGAAAATTCAACAAATGTGTAACATTCTGGTTTGTGTTAGAAAAAGCAAAAAAAAAAAAAAGCTTAAGCAGAAAAAGTTTAACTTCTTTTAATACAAAAACCTGGAATGAAGTAATATGTGTATATTACAGGTTTACTTTAGTAACACATGCATCAATATTTATTACTAAAGAAGAACACTGTGCTGAAAACTATTGGCAACTACTCCACATCCCAAAGTGCTAGAAACTTTGTTTCCTAGCCCTGTGACTTTAATGTACTTTTACACTGGTATATTTTTGTGTGAATTTTCAGTAAAGATAAAAGAGACTCCAGAGTTCACCATAATTTAATTATGTCTTCCACATTCATAGCTCACATGAAAACTTTTCCATAATTTAGTTTATAAAGATTTTACTTACACAAATGGAGTCTTTTAATCCATCTAACTGAGAAATGCATTCACTTCTTAGAATACTCCAAGTCTGATACTTATACCAGGCATACCGCAGGTATGATTTTATTTGTTCATATCTCCCTCACTCCTGACGGACACTTGCAAAGTGAAGAACTGACAGGTCTTTATCCTGCTAAGGTCACAGGGATTTAGCTATATTATAGCTTTGCTTAATCCTCATTGGTTTTTCCTACTGAGCACAAGGCTGTTTCCCTGACAACACAACAGCAGTTACCACAGTTTCCAGAACACATATGATGTCCAAGTTTAAAGTATATTCCACCTGAAAATATATAATTTAATGCTAATTTCTATAGGTCACCAAAGGGAAAAAATAAAACCTGTGAACATCTTCTGTATACTCTTACTTCTGTTAAGCTTGTTACTATTACTTACTTCAAGGACATTCCTTAAGTAGGTTGAACAGTTCTGAAGCTCAGTTCTTGAATTAGTGAGTACATGGAACAAAAGTCACAGTAAGAAGCCATGGAATGTAAGGGAATTACTGAATGTTTATATCAATTCCTATCAAGTGTGAAATACAATATGAGAGAAAGCATAAAAACTACTACTTGAAAATTTAACAGGAGGGCAATAATTGCTAGCATAGAAAAGGAGGGACCACCTGGGGCCTAAAGTGAGAAGTTTGGCAGCAAGTTTAAAAGTGGATATACAAATGAGATGGTGTGAAACTACACACTGCAGCAATATTTTACACAAACACATATGGATGATGGATAGGTTTTTCAGTTCAAAAGAAGGATTTTACAATATTTCAGATAAAGTGTGAAATGAGAAAACAAACACATCAGATCTATGGCTAAATATGGAAGCTGTGATTCTAGAAATATTTTTCAGTAACTAGTAGAAAAAAACAACCCCCAGTGAGACAGTAAATCTAGCTAGATCATTTCTTGCACTTCATCAAAAGCATGCAACACTGCAACACATAGAATAGATCCTATATAAAATTACTTCATTGGTTTAAATTTGTTCAAACAATGCTGACAGGGTAAGTTTCTGGGGGCAGATTACTTACCCGGCTACATATCAACTAATTAAATATGAAAGCAAAATGCTGTTAAAAATCTTTTCCTATGTGCACTAGCTAATGTAACAGAAATGCAGTATGTGATCATGTGTGCTAAAACTCAACTTGCACCAGGTAAATTCAGTACTAATAACTGAAACTTTATGCAAGAAATGCTCAGACACTGACAGGTGTATGAGTGATTTTATCTCAGATGAAATAAGACTGAAGAAAGGAAAGAAGTAGACAGTAGCTTGACCTCATGGTTAATGGAGGAATGTCTGAGCCTGAGTCAGGCACTGCAATGGACTTTCCAGTAAAAAACAATTAGAAGACAAGACAAGGATATAATCAATTCACAAAACAGCAGTTTGTTTCTAAGCAACACGCGTCACCAAGAATACATCACTCCACTCATTTAACTGTTTTCCTATTGAATAGGGTTATACATCAGCTTTCAATTTTCTTTTTCAAATACCTCAAGTATACAAGCTTACATAACAAAAGATTGGACTAGCACAACTATAAAGACAATGACACTAACCATCCATCTTGAGGCCCCATAACTTAAAATGTGAAGAAAATTATTGTAGGGTTTAGGGGATCTTTTTGGCTTTGCTTAGTTAGTTTTGTTTTTAAGCTCCCAACAAACAATAATGAAGAGTTCATCTGAGCTCACTTTTGGCAATTTAGCCCTGAGAAGCTGGGAAAACTATAAACTCTATTGCTTTCAGAAAAAAAGCAGAATATATAATTTGACTCATTTTCCTAGAGACTACATACTTAATAAATAAATAATAAAGTCAACTGGAATCACTGAAAGACTGCATTAAGAAAGACGATATCAATTTCCTTAGATGCTAGGAGAGTACACTGATCAGCAAGATGTAGCAGACACAGTAGCACAACCACAGTAACTCAAAGTAAGAGAACTTGTTGAATACCACTTGTACTTCAGTCTCCTCATGGTTCATGATTTTGAGTAAAATTTTGAAAAATTATTTTGAATAAAATAATGCTTATACAAAATTGTTAGTAATTATTTGCTCATTGCAGTTCTGAGAAAGCTGTTATTTACACAGGTGACTGAACCACACAAAATGTGCTCATTGGAAATACAATGAAAAAAACTAAGGGGCTTTTGGAAAATGACAGACTTTATTTTTAAAAAGAGTGTTCAGTCTGTAAGGAGTATGAGCAGCCTACATTATCAATGTCTGTGAATCACTGTTGTAAAATATTTCACAAATTTTAAAAATAATGTTAATATACAACCAAACCATTAATTGAGCATTTTAAGCCCTAATGATGAAGGAGATTAATTTAGGAGTTAGACTTTCCTAAGAAATACAATGGCATTTAGAAAGACAGCTAACAGTATTAGACAAAGTACTTACAGGAAACCTCAGAGTTAATTCTTAGAAAGTTTGAAACAGATGACAGCTGCACACACAGCTGTGCTGACATCAAGTATTTTACGTCTGTACAAAAGAAAAGAAAAGGACTATAGTTAGAAAGGAAGGAAAGGAAGCTGATTTTCAAAACTATCTTAAAATCTAATTACTTACTTTTCAGCTGCAAAACACAGAAAACAATAACTACAAACGCTTAAAAAAGAATAATGACTGATGTGACAAATCTAAACTTAAAATTATTTTAAAAGAATTACTAGTGAATAAACAACAGAGATTTCAAGTTTATTGCTTCTGGAGGAATACTGGGCAGGATGAAAGGCAAAGCTAAAAGGATATAGTGCTTTCTGCAACAGAAGAAGAAATAGGAAATATGAAAAGATGGTGATCAACAAGATCAGAACCACACTCAAGGTTAGTTCATGACTAAACGCAAGATTCTCACATGGCAGTTCATGCTCACACCCACTCTAGAGGAACCCTGAGTCCTTATGCTCCTACAATAGTCATGTAAGAATGAAGATAGAGACTGTTAAAATATGTTTGTACTAATATTAATCTATGGAAAGCAACCAAAGTTACACTAAAAACCAAGATGCAAATAACATACTGATCACAATTGGTACTTTTTAACCAAGGTAACACCTGTCTTGTCAGTTAACTCAGAATCATTATAATTATGAACACTTATATACAGGCTGCTCAGGATTCCAAATCCCCACTACCTGTTCTTAAACAACTTATTTATTTCCTCTTTTTTGCAGAGGGAGTTCTACCAGTCTAGGTAGCCAATAAATTCTTCTAAAAATTCTATTATCTATTTCCTTAAGTTACTATGGATGTATGCTAAACATACTGTAATACAGATCAGTTAGATTATATTTGTGAGATTATATTTGTGAGATAGATTCTGTACTAATACTGAACTGAGACTTTTCTTATTCATACACAGAATTAAATGTTCCTTTTCTTCTAAGAACTCGGATATCTCCGCATATTCCCTATAACTTATATATCAAAATTTGTTGATTTATTTCCTATGAGATCACTTCTTTTCTTTGAGCCACCAGTGATTAGATCCTTTCAGACTTACACACTGAAATATGAATTTGACAACTCCAAAAGTATTAAATTATTTAAATGACACAACAAGATTACAGAACTTCAGCCAAGAAGATGCTATTTACTTTCTTGTAAAAGCACAAACTAACAATGCAAAGAAAGTAACAATAAGTAGTCACACATAGCTCAAGGTTAGGTCAGCTGGAATAATTTGTCAAAGTATTACAATAAACAGTTCTAGCTGAAAAAGTAATGAATTAAGGTTTCAACTGTTTTTTTTTTCAAAACATCTTTTATGTCTTTTAACATCTTTTGTATTAAATTAACTTCAATTTTAAAATTAAATTTTCACCATGATTGTTAAATAATTTAATCAAAACAAATAAACATACAGAAAATAATATGTTTTCACTGTCTACAAAGGTAAAACAAGACAAAAAATGGTTAAATAACTTACATCATGTTACACAGTTGGGGGCCTGAGCAAGAGAAAGATTTGTTTCACACTTCTTCCTTTCAAAATCTCAGTGTATTCTTTCAGGCTCCGTTTCCTGAAAGGAAAGTTAAACACAGGTTTAAAAGGGTCCACTAGACACAGACAGTAAAATCAGACAATTTTTTTTTTAATTTCCTAAAAACTGATGTAGCTTTCAGCATTAGAGAATGTAATCTTTAATGTGATGATGATAGACTTTTCTTTTTGTCATACTTAACGGTGCCTTTTCAAGTGTGCTGAGGTAATTATCGGAAGTAATAGCAAACTGAAACAACCCAAATTGCCAGCATCTCCATGTAATTGTCATACAAGGTTTCAATCAGTGCAGTTCCAATTTCTATTTTTCTATCATAATTACAGTTCATTACAGAAACTACTTTAAGGCATGCAATAAATCTGCACTAATCCTAACAATTTTACAGTAGTAATTAATGTTTAACTACCTGCTTGTTTATATATTTGTTGTTTATATTTTTCCTACAAGAGAATATTTTTTCTACTAGAGAGTTAGAAAGGTACAGCATAATTTGGCCCTTTTCAAGCAAGGAATGAAGTTGATTTTGTGGTCAGTATACTATACAAGGAAGCATGGTCATACAACAATATTTTTGACCTCACCTGTCTCTCAGTAGAGCAAGCCTTATAAAACCAGTTTTGTTTTAAAAACAGTCTTAGCAGAGTCTCAAGCTCTTCATCCAATGTATATGCCATTTAGAACTTTTAAAATTTCATCATCCTCTAGATGCAAGTGAAGAAACCTACACAGAGTCTTACACAGTCTGTAAAATGTGACAGATCAAGTGATGGTCTCTGGTTGATAAAATTAATAATTTTAGAGAACATTAAAAACTCAAATATCAACAACTGATTAAACCAAAACAAAGAAAGACCTCATGTGGGCTTCATTTCTCTATTTGCATTGAGAAGACTGCTAAAATTTTATAAATTTTAAATGGCATATTCAATTGCTCAAGAGTTTGAAACTCTTCTAGAGTTGTTTATAAAACAAAATATTATTTAATGAACCCATTTCAACACTGTGCAACAAATCTATCACATTTTCATATTAAGAGAAAGTTAAAACAGCATTAAACTTCTTGTATCTTTTTTCACTTTCAGAATCAAATCACACAAGGAGCTCCATGCCAGGAAATTTATACTTACAGCAGTTTCAGTGCTGTTAATTTAAAAACCAAATGGGTTATATTGAGATTATTATTTATGCAGTAGTCAATGTCTGGAAAGTCCAGGAGTGTAGTATTCAACAATCTGAAATTATTAAAGACTTCCTAATGAAAAATAAAAGCCCATATGAATGACTAAAAAAAAGCCCCAAATAACCACAAACAAGTTTTCTATTTTGCTTTGTACCAACTAATTTTTTGCAATCTTGATGTTCTTACTGTCTGTAAAATAGTGACAGAACCAGAAAGACTTGAGCTAATACATCTTCCAACAATCTATTTGTTTCCTATGTCAGTCTTCTGAATGTTATTAGATAGAGATATCATCACTTCCTAAGCAGAGGGATAAAATACATTTACA
This sequence comes from Cisticola juncidis, assembly GCA_013400215.1. NCBI lineage: Eukaryota > Metazoa > Chordata > Aves > Passeriformes > Cisticolidae > Cisticola > Cisticola juncidis. Next base: position 144,028 of record VXBR01004627.1, on the reverse strand, counting down.
ACCAGTCAGTAGCCATCTCATCTGTAAATTGCTGGGTGAGCCTAAAGGCAAGATGCACAGTGGCAAAGCATATGACTTAATAAGAAATACAGGATCTTCAACATGAGGAAAAAACATGAATTTTAGTGATAGGTAAGAAACTGTTACTTGCACAATTTAATCACAAGAACTATCACAAGGAAATACATTATTTTCAAGTTTGCTTGGCCTAGGCTATTTCAACCTCCAGAACAATATGAATCTGTGTCTTGTGTTTCTTTCTGTTATCACACCTCTGTTATTGTTGCCTACTCCTTTCATTCTGACTAGCAAGCTACATTCTTCCAACTTCTGTCTCTACTGTTGCCCCGTGAAAGCAAGTGACTCTATCATCCACTGGCTTCCTTCTTGTTTCTTGTCCCTTGCACAGCTCCCAACCCTACTCTCCTTAGTCACTCTGTTCTTAAATTCATCATCTCATTTCCATGGAACCTGTTGTTTGAGAGAGAAATTCTATAGTTGTAATGGAAAGTTGTTTAACTTTTACTTTTCTAACATGAAGTGGCAGGATACCTCCTGCCTTGTATATTAGCTTTCATATATGCAATAGATATACTATACTCTTGCAGTATAGGTTGTTTTCATATTATTTCTTCTTTATTTAACAATAAGAAGAGGTTCAGTTCAGTTTTCAGCAGACCTGAATTTTGCAAAGGTTTGAAGCAAAGTCCAACAAAACTTCACTTCCAGAAGAGGTGGCTTCCCTTTCACGAGAATCATTTTACTGGAATTAGCACTCACTGTCTTGGAGAAGATATATTAATGGAAAAACCCAAGGTAGGAAAAAGTAAACAAGCTGCTCCTTATATCTCTTTCTGTGAAAAATAGCATATTTGCTGTCCCTAGCTGGAATGGCATTAAAAATGTATTTAATAATTTATCGTATCAGCTGCCTAGAACATACCTTGGGACTTCCAGTCCCTGGGGAAATATTTTTTTGATTCAGTCTGCTTCAAGACTGATCACATTAGTTAAGCCATGTCACTATAATGGCTAACAGCCAAATTTCTGTCCCAGTCATACATTTGGAAGTGTAATGGTGATGGATCTGCTGTGTAATTCATTTACAAACTATTTATCTATTGTGATAATTATGAATGCAAATACTATCTGCAAGACAGAGATGCATAGTTTTTCTCACTACAAAATTGGAGATCACTCAATGGCCAAAAAATAATGAAAGATTGTATGATTACATGTGCAAAACTTTTGATAACTCTGCCCAGTGCAGAAAACTTCTGGTGTGTATTTCAAATGGCAGACTAACAGACATGAGGAAAAGGTGCAGCTGTTTTTTTTCACAAACAAATCTACAACTAAATGCAATTGAGGATTTAAACTAACATGAATTATTTCTAATATTAACTGTCACAAAGCCTCAGCCAAACTGATGTCTGAAGAGCAGCTGGCATTATCTACATTTCATTATCGATGTGATTAACATATCAGTAACTTGTACTAATACTGCTGGAGCGGATTAGTTAAATTATATTATTGTTTCATGTTCCCTTTTTGGTTCTGCTGTTACTCCAAGTATACCTATATAAAGCAAAAAGAAAAAGACAAATTTAGGGAAAATGCTATGGTTATAGAAAGTGAACCTCATGTGTAATATAAAAACTGTATTATATATAACAAAACCACTGTTGATTTTATATACACCTCTTCAGCTTTCACTGTTTACAAAGTAAGTCTTTCTGAGTAAATCCAGTTCATCATATTGATCATATTCCAAAAATGGTCCTCAGTATTAAGAAGCTGTCTAGGACATAGTGCACTCACACTTTGATACATCTCTTCAAAATCAAGACCAAATACTTCATGGACTGAGAATTTGTCAGCATTACACTATCCAATTTGGTTTTGACTCCAGAACTGCAATGATTTCTTCAGATTCCAAGAACAAATTCTGGCTTATCACATATAGGGGACAATCTGAGGTACAGCAGCAAAACTCCTCTTACCAGTATATACTTTATTCATGCACCCAGACCTGGCTACTGATGCTTTTTTACCAGCTATGAAAAATTCACGTCTTAATCCTGACTACAATTTGCACCTTAACTCACCTTATGGGCAACCAAGTATTCTGTAAATCAAAGGCATTTAGACTTGACCATTAGAATATAAAATCACCATCTACTTTGTTCATGCAAATAAGGAATAAAGGGAGTCAACTGAAATTATTTGTATTGACTTATATTTCTATATCCAATTATTTTTCTAATCATTTTGGGACTGCATGGCTGTGTTTGCCTGACAGGAATATTCCTTCCAGTGATTGGGGGAGAGTGTGCATGGAGGGCAGGAAATACATTTTGCTTAGTGTTTAAGACATATTGCTTCTGCTTTTCATGCTCCTCAGAGGCTAACCCAGTAGTCTTATAGGCATACGATTCCCTATTAATTTAGAAAATAATCACTTTTTATGGCTGTGCCTGCATCAAGTTTTTACTTGATTTAAAAATCATATATCTCATTTCAGGAAAAAGCAAGTAACAGATAGTCCATCATCTCTTAGAGCAGGTTATTCTCCTCATACACAGTTAAATTACACACTAACAAGTCATTCTTGTAGCAGCTTAATAACTTAAAATATTTAAAAGACAGTAGAAGCCATTATTTCTTTCTCAACATCAATATAATATTATTAAAAAAAAAAACCAAAAAACAAACAAAAAAATAAAAACCAAACCCTCAACCGGTTTGAAAATGAGCAAATTCTTATGCCAGTTCAAAATTAATTTTCCCTTTCCAGTATTATTGCTCTTTTCTCTTTGACAATGACTACTGTTAAAGTGAAAATAAAGATTTTCTCTCAGGGTGAAGAAAAATAATTGCAAGTTGCATGTCATTCCCATTTCTATTTTTAAAAATGTATCTTTTAAAATATATCTTATGCAGTAAGAAAAAAACCACTCAGTAAGTGTGGTGGTGCATTCCCCCTGCTCCCTGCCCCTCGGGCTGCACTGTGATCTCAGAAATGCTCATTAGGCCTCAGAGTTGACAAACAGCACTCGGACTAAGCTTTTCAGCTTATCAGAAATACTGTCTGCGCCCAAGAATTTGTGCTGTTTAGCACAAACTACTTTGGGAACTTATTTTTCTTGTCCGAATAACAACTTCTGTGGAACAATATTTTTGAAACTGAAGTTATTAACCTGCATTGTGGCAAAGATTGAAGATTATTATGACTTAGGCCCTAGCCCTCTCTTGTGACCCTAGAAACAGTGGTCCTAAGCACACCCTTCTTTCAGAAGGAATTTCTTCTCAGAACAGATTATTAGACTGGAATTCATTGGAATGAACTTCCAGGGAGTTTGTGGAGTCAATCCCTGAGGGTGTTAAAGAAACAACTGGACATGGCACTAAGTGTCGTGGTCTAGCAACAAGGTAGTGACCAGTCATAGGTTGAAGTTGATATCTTAGACATCTTTTGCAACCTCAAAACCAATTCTGAGCTCTTCTGGCCTGCAGTGGTCTGTGATCAGCAAATTCCTCTGAGTGGGACACCTCTCAGCAAGTTGCTGTACTCGAAGGACCAGTGAGCAATAACAATGGATCTTGGGCTGATAACCCCACTCCTCACGGCTCAGCCTGTTGAGAAGATGCAAAAGCATCCAATGTGAGTATTTCCCTGACCTTGAGGGAAATATTTTATAAGTGATTACCTTGCAAGTACACCTTCTGTGTGCAAGTATGAATAAGCTAAAGCAAATGTACTATTAATGTTGATCTCTTGGATCGTTAAGTAATTTAGGTTTGTAAAGAAGTTAGGCTTGAAGTGAATTACTGTTGTGCTTACAGCTGAGATGGAATCTTTTAACAGATTATTTAAGTATCAGTTAAATGTGCTATTAAGTTTAAGTGCTGTTAAAATCTTTAGGCCTAAATCATTAGTCAAGTCTGGGACAAGTGGTCTAGTCTTAACCTTGTGACCCTACAGGACTGTCTCTCTTACTAGCTTTTATCCTTAATCCTTCTCTATCCTCGCCCTTTTTCTATCCACGGCCTATACATAAATAATTTTTGGTTGGTTTTAGTTTTAGGTTGATTGATTTCAGGTTCTAGTCCAATCTTTCCAGTGTGTGCTTTAACCATCAAGTAGAATGAAACTTGCTGATGAACTTTGTTGCATCTTCACTTAAATATTAAACCTGCCTTGGCCACCACCTTTGTTGGTGATTTTTAAGGGATTTAAAATACTCATTTGCAACTGCAAACTCGTAATGGTGAGTATTTTTCTCACAACACTAAGCTACAGATTTATAATGAGACAGCTCAATATAAAAGGTATACTGTGTATGTAAACACAAGTCACAGATGCTTACATAGGTACATATACACATAAAAATACATGTATTCACTAAAATTTATTCTGAAATATTGAAAACATTTACACATGTGATCTATCAATGTTAAAAAAAATCCCACCATGATGCAAATCTGCCTTTAATACTTTAACACCTCTGCCTTTATAATCACATCATCTGCTCCCAAAATTTATTGGTATGTGCACAAAAAAGCCCATATTCTTGAGAGAGTTCATGAACTTTCTATTACAGAAAAGTAAACAAAAAGCAACCAAGAAAAAACACACCAAAAATGATGTAAAACCATACCTATTTATAATAATATTTAATTTAGCAATTTATCTAAAAACATTCAAAGGAAATTAAGAAATTAAGGTATATATGAAAAGTAATTTAACAGCAAAAACATAGGTAAAATTTTTAGATTCTATAAGGTAAAAGTACTCTTTCAGACTGTCCAGAATAGGATCAAAGTGAGAAATAGGTAATACATAAAAAGTGACAGGAGAGCACTAGACTGATGATCCCCTTATAGTTTAACTTCTTTTATGAAAGCATCTTACAGTCTAACTTAAAATTATAAAAGATGGTAACACCATATCCACTTCCAATATTGTAAAACAATTCAGCTGCAGGAAGCTGGAACTAGATGGCCCTTTAGGCCCCTTCCACCCCAAACCATTCTACGGTGCTATGAAATTGTAACACACACAAAAAACTTAAGACCAATTGAAAAGGCTGCTGGGCAAGATCAAAAAAGCAGCACAGTTTAGGCAACAACAAATATCAGGTCTCTGTCTGCTACAACTACTAGTTTAAGATGTTGTGATTTCAGATATTGTCCCTCAGTTAAAAAATAGACTACACCCTATTTTTGTAGGGACAATAAAATAAATGGATAGCTCAGTAGCCAGCTGTGCATAGCACACTGGGAATTAATCCCAAGTTGCATCAGCTAATGAGCTTCTCCCAAATAAAGCATGCTAAAAGTCAAATGCTAAACTAAGAAAGAAACAACAAATCGGAAAATACGGTTTAACGTTCACCTCACACATGTTCTCAGGCATCAGCATCTTCTGTATTTAACTCCTATCATAAATGGATTTCTGAGTCATGGCAATGCAATAAACAGTAATTACTAGCAATAACTATAAATTACAACGTATAATTTTCTACTTCATTTAAACATATAATCTGCCTATACAAGCGACAAAAGGACCACACCTGTCACAAATGAGATCCAGCATATTGATCATAATGTAAAGTCAGACTAGTTCCTGGTGATTAAGCCACTGTCATTTTGTTGCAAGGACTGTTTTGTGTCACAGCATTTGATTTTATTTTCTTTAAAAAAAGAGCATGAAATGGAATAAATAATGAACAAGCTCCCAAATCAGGGGGAAAAAGCCCCATAATCCAAAAAGACAGAATTTCATATTACACACATTTTTAAATTGTAAATTTAAAAAATGCTAAGTTGTATAAGAAAAGAAATAAAACTGTTCACATATTCAAACAAAAATTCCCAAGTTTACAACTTGACTGAAAGCAAATCTTCACACTGAGTGTTACAGCACTGTTGCCAAAATATTAGAAGAAAATAGAAATGCTTTTAAATATATTATACTGTTTCTCGTCAATTACTATATATCTGTTCTGCGCAGGAGCCGTAACAGTATAAACAAGTATATTACTGGAGCATGAAAAACAAGGTCACTTTAAGCCTGTAAGTCTGTGTGACTGGAATATGGATACAGCAAATGTGGTCATTTTTCCATTAAAATAATTCATCACTAAATCCTTTCTTAGATTTTTAGGTTACTGACATTTTAAGGACTGAGGAAGGAAATACATCAGTGTTCTCCAGCTAAACAAATAGAACTCATTTAATTTAATTCTCTTTTCTCTCTCAAAACATTTTATTTTTTTATTGCTTATGAATGGACTCTGAACTAAAATGCCTGTGTTTCATCTATTATTTTACTGATTTTCTTTCCACAGAGCTTCACACCTAAGATTCTAGGAAAAATGGTGATTTTTTCCCCAAGGATATTTAATCAGAACCTCTTGCTCCAATTTGTTCATGTTCAGAGTTACTAGCCATTGCTGACATTCTCTGGGAAAGTGGTGTTCCTATTTCATGAGGCATGTCCTATCCGGAAAAAATGCTTTAATGAGAATTGCTTCATTAATGGTTGTGTAATCTCTATCTTGAAGTTGATTATTAATGATTTTATCTTACTGCTTTACATACTTGATGGCTCGAAGGTGTTGAAATGTTTCCAAGCTTTCATTGTGCCAGCAATACATGTTTCTGTGCATGCGTTGCACATTACATAATGAAAGCGCTGGTAGATTTGAGAACATTGTGATAAATCCAGGTCCAGTAAGCAGAGTGCTAGCAAATTTCTGTTTATCTTAACAAAATTGTAACTGTGATATACCTGCATTTTTAACCTGTCAGTAACGTCAATACTTCACAAAATCATAAGCATGGCATTTTAGGACCTTAGGCTTAACTTCTTTGATCACCAAGTTAAATATTACACATAATTTTTTAGTTGTAAATATTTTTCTGGCTTTTGTAGACCAACAGATTGTGAAAGAGCTGGTGATAGGATTTGCTAGACTCTATAATTGTAGGGCAGAATTATTTCTACTAAACTCACACATTGTCTTTTTTCTTTTGTGGAGATATTCAATATATTTAGATCAGGACTTTTACTTACATTGCCAAGATCTGATGAAAAACTCGTACATCACAAAATCATCAGGGTTGGAAGAGACCTTCAACATTACCCAGTCAAACTGTCAACAGGACAACGCCATTATTACCCCAAGTACCACATGCAGGCACCTCTAATACAAAAACCTTGTGAAAAAATGAATTAGTTTTACAGACTGATTAACATATGTAAGAATTTTTGGTCTTCCAGTATTTCTGAGATATGAAATATATATGAAAAGAAATGGAATCTCAACTGAGTAAAGAAGAAATAAAAAGTCCTCTCTTCAGTGAGGAAATAGACAACTTAGAAAGATGAGGGATAGCAGAAAGAAATGTGAAGGACAATAAGCAGATCTTGCATAAGAGAAAATAAAAGCTGATAGAAATAAAGCTAGTATGCTTCCTGAGTACTGACAAGCTCACAGGAACAGCTGTCAGTAAGAATTTTAGTAGTATCGGTTGAGTAAGGAGGAGGAAGACAGGATCATAACAGAAAGCAGAGGCTGGAGAAATATTAGTAAGTTTAAGCTAGGGTCTGAAATGGAACTTCTGTAAGAATAACTGTGGGTTTTCTAATATTTTTTGAGTTTTGTGGTTTTGCTCTTTCACAGTACAGAGTTTGAATTAATACTCCATTTATTTTTGAAACACTATTCCAGAGAATGACAATTACAGTATTAAAAATGTAAACAGACTGTAATGTGGAATTCACACTACACCTGGTTATCTAAAACATAATTATAAATAAGACTATCTACATACTATCTACTATCTGCATACTATCTACAGTTGTCTTAAGAACATCTTGACTCATACGAGGACAATGCATGCAAAAGAAGAAATTAAATTGTTTAGATTTTTGCTCTCTCACTCTTCATTTCTCCTTTTTAATGCTTATGCTTCAACTCTGGAAAGAGCTTAGAAACTGAGACAAATCTTTCAACTACATGAAAATAGTCCAGAGTCCATATGGTGAGAAGACAGTAGCCAGACAGGATCAGCATTACATTGAGGATGACAACAACAGCTGTAATTTTCTCATGAGGATAACTGGGAAGTAGTAGTGTCTTGTGATAGGATTAACTTTCAAAAAGGTAAAATATGGATCACTGTTACAAGTCAGGAGAAATTTCTAAATGGCTTGAAGGTTATGGCCTCTACACCTTAGCCCAGACTGTTACAAAGTGAGTGGACAAGTGAACTCTCAACAAATTAACAGAATTCTGTAAGAATTTTTCCTAAGCATTATCATTCATCTTATGTCTTTGTCATATGTATTATACATATGTATTTGGATTAAAACCAAAATGTCCCTCAACTCCAAATTGTTTTCTCCTTTAAGTAACAAATATCTCCAAATATCTCTTGCTAAACAAAACTGTAATTACAATTAACTAACTCCTTATACAAATTTGATATCTCCATAATTTCGTTATTATGTAATTTATTCTTCCATTATTTGCCCTAAATTTCCTATAGTTTATCTCCTTGCAAAACATGTGGTTTTTTCTGCTTGTTAAACACCACATAACAATTTCTGGCATCATAAACCACAGCTGAATCACACCTGCATACTCTGAACAATCTCAGGGATCCTCCCTGAAAACAAATGATCAACAATAAAGTGTTCTTCACTGATGAGGATATGTTCATCATAGAGAATACACATGCTATAAAGATAAATGGAAAAAACAAACCATACTTAAAAGTTTCTGTTGTATAACTCAGACAGAGAGTATAATAAATTACAAAGTTGAACAAAACAAGAAGTTACAATTACTGAAAAATGACACTAAGAGATGCTGTTCTACATGCTGACATGTTATACACAGGATGGTAGCACCTACTTTAATCTTAGAAAAAAGCTGGAAGTAGTAGCTCACATAAACAGAAGTGAAGAGGACAATAGAAACAAATTATCTAAGTGTCAAAAACTCTCACAAAGAATGCACTGTTACTTCCTGTATTTCAAGAGAAGTAAGCTAGAGATATTTAATAAAAATGTTATAGTCATTCTCTTCTTTTTGCACAAACAAATCAAAATGATACACAGCACTGGACAACAGAGAAAAGAGAACAGAGTATGTCAGTTAGAAGGGACCCAGAAAATGTTTTAAAAAGTTGTATTTCTGTAGTTACTTAAATTTCAACAATATCATGATGAAAGAAAAACATCATTAAAGCAGTAAATCATATCTAATATAAATAATTATTTTATTTTCTATTGTAATAACTAACTTTACAGGAAAGAAACTACACTGCAGTAGTAAGAAAGCAATTCTTGGTTTTTTTGTTTATTTATAATTTGAAACACTGAGCACTGTGTTTGCTAAAAAGAGCTTTCAAAATCATTGTATGTTTTCAAAGAAATATTCAAAAGCATATACACATGTGCCTGCACACCCATACACAATCTATACTTCATTTTTTTTACAAATCTTCATTTATTTGTATTTTCGTTATATTTGATATTCTACACCTGACTCTTCTCTTACAATGGAACCCAAAGTTAAAAACACTCATTAAAAAGGATTGCTGAAGAGAGGTTCCCTAGGCAGCTAATTACAAGTGGCAGCTGTGTAACTCTATAAACAGAATTATGTGTATCTTAGGTTCCATGTGTCATATTATGCAGTATACGATCAAATTTTATTTACAGAACCTATACAAAAACATAGGATTAATTTGACACTGCTATCAGTTGTTAAATCTGTCAGATAAACTTACCTCTTGTTTCAAAATTAGAACTATTTTTCTGTGCTTTACTTGCCCCATTTAACCAAAATCATGCATTAATCTCTTTAAAAAATAATTCAAACCAAAGTACAGCATTTAATTGATTTAAAATAAGTTTTGTTGTGCTTGTCTTTTACAGCTTTGAACCTTTTCATATTCCAAGTACAGTGATAAAGAATTATATGCTCATAGAAAACAAAAATGTACACCTAAGTCATGCAAAGACAGCAAAGACACTTTCCTCAACACAGAGGACCAGGGTATTCTGCTCCAGTAAGATTCTTCTGATTTGTGCAGCATGTATTGATCATGTATCTGCAGCAGGTAACAGTTTAATGAAAGAAATTCATGCTGGTATCCAATGGTAAACTGACCAAAAGATAGATTAAATTGACTTCAGTTACATCTCTTATTAATTACCATGCGAGAGAATTCTTGCCACAGAAAAATACGACAATTTTAATTTTTAAAAGTGAAAAGAAAGAAGAATTTATTATATAATTATAAACAGCAAGAGTTCTACTCAAGGCTATAGTAACTTTTGAAATCCTCTACTGAACAGAATAACAAAGAAAGAAGAAAATCTACTAGCAACTCATTAGTGTTTGTATATGAAAACATCTAATAGCAGTAGGTACCCACTATTATATCTGCAGCTGAAATAGCTGTTTTGAATAGTGCAGCTTGAGCATCTGTATCTGTTATTGCCAAAGAGAAGTAAGAGAAGTAAGTATGGTGAGAGGTAAAAAAACACAAAGGCCAGAATGAGATTTACTGTCAGTAACTACCACGGAAAAGAACAAAGAGTCACCTCTTTACTGACAACGAAGACTGGTCTACCTGAGTATATGCCCAGATTAAGGGTACTTCAAATTCAGTCAGGTTTCCAGCAGAGGCAGGAAGGAACGAGTGCATTCCGACTATTGTTAATGATTCCTTCTGACAAATGCTGCTCCTCTGTTGCTAAAAAAGAACTTGTAATTGATGTAATTTCTTTGGGAGCACTCATGCTGTATAAAAAGATAAACACACTGACAACTAGCTAAGGTGAAAAAACAGCCTCTGAAACCCAAGGGCAAAGCAAGACGTGATAGACTTAGAATATAAACTGCGCACAGTGAGTTCAAACTTACAGCATATATTCGAAATAAGGCACAACCTACATATGAACATGGGCATAATTATGCAATTTTGAAGGTACATCATCAATGGTTTTCTAAGGTATTTAGCAAGCACATATTCTTTCCAGTCAGAGTGATGCCTTGAGAAGGCTGACCTGAAACAGAGACTAGACAGAGCTAGAGAATAAAGTAGGTATTTATTGAAAAACCCTTAAGGGTACACCTTGGGCAGGACAAGAGCCTGACCAGGGCTACACCCAGGGAGGTCTAAGAATGGGCACAAAATGGATGACCGGTCATGAGATCTTATATTTTTTAAAGTTTTGTCTATTTGCATATTGGGGTTTAATCGTCCAATTACAGCTTCAGGTTGTGAGGTCTCACCCTCCTTGTTTCTTCCTTCAGTCCACTGTTGTTTATGCTGTTGGGCCTCAAAGCTGTCTTTGGTCTTGAGGAGGAGAAGGATTTGTTTTGTATACCTACTCTGAAGAGAGCTCACTGGCACTTAGTATGAGGCTCAGATCTACATCCCTGGGCAGTACAGAATCTGAAAATATGAAAGTTAAGCTTAAGGCATCAATAAGGTTTTTTAAAGCTGGTATTCACCAACTGCTTTTGTGTATGCATGACAGCCCAATCATTATTTTCTTCAGTTCTAATTTCAAATCTCGTTCATACAACATTTCTCTGGGATGAAGCAGGACATCTATCATCCCTCAGAGGCAAGAATTTCAAAACTGTAAACTGCAAAGACGCTGATCTGTCCAGATGGCAAGTGCCAACCATCCATATGCCAAAGAGTTTACAAAGCACCTGCAGGAAAGGTACTGAAGGAGTTTTGGGCCTACCACTCTCCACATGACTTCAGTGGACAAAAGGGATAATTTTTTGCTATTGAACCTGAAGAACAATTCTAACAGTTTTATCATCACTCAGGAGGATGAAAATAGAGTGGTGCTACTTTAGAAATACGACATAACACATAACTCAGAATGTGTGCAAATAACTTTCAAAACAAAATGCATGTATAAGCCTTGGCAGGACAGAAGGATCGGGGCAGTAGACAAAAAGGAGAAGAAAGATACATCATCAGATGTGAAGACCTGAGGAATAGGAAGTAGGAAATAAGCAGAAATATATGGCTAAGAATAATTCCAATTGCAGGAGAGAGTAAGAATCAACAGAGCAAAAAGAGCTGGAAATGGGAGTGAGACAGCTGGAGAAAATCAGAGGCAGAGTAGCACACTGCTTTAGAGGCTTACTACTGGTTTAATCACATAATTTTCTACACTGTTTCATAATTTGAAGTGATCCATCAGTAACAGTATAGCAGTTAATGCTTCATCATACAAGTTGCTAAATTTCTGTCATTTGTTTAAAATGCTTATTTGTGCCACAACTCAAAACATGAACAATTGGATGGCTTTTTTCATCTTTCACTGGGGCCTGTGTTCCATCATTCTATATTAAATTAAACTTTTTAACACAATATGACTTATTTTAAGGCAGACTGTTTATTTCTGTCTAAATCTTCCAGTCAGAGCACATGTAATCAAATAAGAAGCTGCTTATGAATAATTCAAAGTTTTGTTAAAATTGTATTTCCATAGCCATTAGGCAGAAGCACAATACTATCTCTGTCATTATCAGCAACTCCTACACTCAAGAAAAAAAAGAAAACATCTATTGGATCAAGAACAAAAGAAAATACCTACTGGAATCAGCCGGAGAGCAAATTATATTGGCATAAGAGGAACTTCAGAGAAATAAGCAACTTGAAAGCTAAATCATTATTGTAGAAAAGAAGTTATATTCTGTGAACTAACATTATGATGCCATGAGGTACCATTTATTTTTTATTAAAGGAAGTAACTGGGCATGTTAGCCTATAGTCTCTCCTTTGTTCAGCTACATCAACATCACTCTGATTTTAACTATTTCCATCATCAGTTTTACCCTGATTAGCTAAATACTGTGAATTAAAGAACAATGCTGAAAACCTGATGTTTTACCAGGAATACTTCCAATGTAGAGCATGCTTGACCAATGTTCCCTTTCAACACAACAAAAAAGAACTATCCAAGGCTTTTAAGTGCTGGCATTTGTCCCTGGAATGCTAGCCAAATTCCAGATCACTTGGTTACATTATGCTTACTTAAATTCCTTCTCTACTCCAAAACCAGACACACTATTCTTATTTTTATACTCTAAAAACATAACTGAAGAGAATTATTAGTACACAATAGCCATACTATTTCTGAAAGAAAAAACAGTTGTATTTCAGTAACCTCCAAGAGGATTCTAGTTACATTGCACACATTCTTTAATAATGCTAGACAAAAACCACAGTAAAAGAATGTAAGACAAATGTGCACAGTTAGTGAGCATTTATTGAATAACAAAGATAAAATAATAGCTGATGAGGCCTTGAGAGTATTAAGTACTACTCAAAATATTTCAGACCGTAGTTTATAAAGCAATCCATCCATCAAATTATATACTTGCAATTCATAGCAGCCTAAAATAATATGATTTATTACTGGCCTTTTTACCTTACAGAAACACTGTGCCAGAAAATGAATTAAACTGTGCATGACAAAAATGAACCATCTGAACTTTATTTACTACTTCACTACCTTCTTTTTTCTAAAAAAAAGCCTGGAGAGAGCTTTCATTCATCTACACCAAGCATACAACTATTCTATACATAAAAGAATGACTACAAGAAAAATGTTCACATAATTTTAGTTCTGAATGTATTGTGACACAGACATGAGTAGATATTGTAATTACTGGGGTTGACTAAAACCATCTTCTGACAGTATGTTTTACATACAATTTCCTAAGGCAGAGAAATAGTGACTCAGAATTTCAAGACTCTGCTTAAGCCGTAGAACTAAGACAATTTGTGTTGCCTTGATCCTCTTTGTTCCATCCCAAATGGAACCCTCTTGTTGGCTAGCTACCTGTACCAGTCACATTCCTCAGTGAATCTTTGTTCAATTCCAGTCTCTAACCATCAACTTTTTTTATCCGTCACTAAATGCTTTCCCAACTAAACTCCTATTGTTCCACTACGGAAGCATGGAATCCTCAACCCAAAATGCCCAACTTTCCGATAGAGAAAAAACCATAAAGGAAAGAAAGTGGTTATAAAAAAACCTATTAATAACTAAACTAAAATAACTAATAATAACTATTAAGACAACTAATAATAACTACTAAGAAGAAGGAGATGCTTAGAAATGAGTAATGAAATTCAGTGAAACCACAGCAACTTGTCTAAAATAAAATTGTCTTTAATTCCTCATTTCGCTTTGCACACTTGTTTAAAGATGTATCAACATGGCAGTTTCTATTTCTCCTGTAATTTACTGTGTCCTTAAGACATATATATACTCATTATCCAGAGAGGTTCTAATGAGCTTACTGCTTCCTTTAATTTTGCTTATGTGAATATTTAATCTGTCAGGCAGTTTGGTTCTTTCTTTTCATTATTTACACTCATCTTTTACTGTTTTGATGCTTTATTTTTCTGTTTTGATGCTTGAAATGTTTAAGAAGCACTGTCTACCTTAAAGCTCCAAATCTCTCCAAAAACCTTCAATCAAAGTCAGTGGTTGCTTTTTAAAAAAACAACCAACTAACAAACAAAAAACAAATCAACCCCCCATCTGCCTTGGTAAATCTCGAAATAGTCTCATAAATTAAGCCAAACGGCATCGATATTTGAAATGTTATTCCATATCCTATTTCTCTCTCTGCCACAGTGGATTGTAAGTGCTTCCAAACATATCACACTGGAGATAACGAATTCTCACTTGAAGCTTAAAAATCCTTCAGTCCTATATTTAAACATGCAGTTGCTAAAACTGAACTAAATGGAACCATATTGTCTCAGATACAGCCAGCAAGTTACAGATTTTGCTTAAGAAGATTAAATTATCTTCTTCCTTACTTGGTTGTCAGCACAAAAAAGAATCACAACAGTCAGCCACAGAACTCCACTTGTTGCTCATACTGGAAGAATTTTTCCCTGTCTCTTAAAAGCACCAAAACTTCTCTTCACTGCTCTTGCCTTAATCTTGCCCAGTAAATTACTGAGATTTATTCAAACTGAAACTATATACTAATAAACCATTTTGCAGTACAGAAAACAATGCACCCAGTCACAATACATTCCTGCACAAAGCATACCAGTAAGTTTACAAAACTCATTATATATTCTTATCAGTATTGAACACACATTAAAAATATAAACACATTATTTAACCAGCAAATGCAGATCTTGCATATGTATTGTATGTAGCCCCTTTAGTATTGCCAAGTGTTAGTTCTGCCAACTACTTGAAGTGGAGGACTTTATTTTGCAGGACTGGTACAGCAGACTCACACCCTAGAGCTCTTTGTGTAGATAATGAAAACATTAGAATAAGCCATAGGAACCACAGTTCTCCAGTGATACAACCCCGAAAACCAAGATTGAGAAACTAAGAGAAAATAAAGACGGGCAGAAAATGTTAATATACAAGGCACCTATTATACAATTATTGGAAGCAAGATAGCACTTGAAGCATCAGTTCAACCTGAAAGTCAGATGGCTAATGTTCTTGTTTAAAAATAACAGAACAGCTAGAGAGCTTAAAAAAAAACCAAAAACAAAACAGCAGAGGATGCAATCTCAAAATACACAAAATAATGCAATTCCTTGCATAATGAAGAGTAATCTAATTTTTCACACAAAGCCAGGTTAAGTTACAGAATTCCTTTACCAAAAACTGCTGTCAATATTAAACATTACACAGAGATTCAGAACTGTCTGCATTTTTTCATGGAAAGGACAGTTAATTGTATTAGCTTATGTCATTGCATGAAGTCCTTTACCACATTCAATTGTGGCAGGGAGAATATTCTAAATGGCAATGGATTATACACCAACAGAGCTTAGTATATGATTTTGCCCCATTTCTTTCCCAAAATCTTTTATTGATCATTGTCAGAGACAGGATACCAGACTAGATCTACATGGGATGTGACTCAGTATAACTGCTGTCTCATGGCAACAGAAAAAAACAAGTTATAAGTCATGACAAGCTTCCATAGTGCTGCTCCAAGAGCCAGAAGTGGCCGGGGAGCTGAGCAATGCACCAAGCAACCACCTGTGGAAATGTGGTAAACACAAACCTCAAGATCATGACTTTTTTGTTGATAACTTAATCCTTTTCTGTCCTCACTACAGACACGAGGACCCAGGAGAGAGTGTATGTGAAGGACAAATAAATTCAAAACTACGTTTTAAAGAGGACATGGTCATTCATTGTGAGAGGGGATAAATACCCTGAGATTAGCTCAGCTCAGGTGTTTAGAGCATAGTGCTAATAACACCAAGGCTGCAGATTCAAACCCAGTATGATCTATTTGCTGAAGAGTTGGACTTGATGATCCTTGTGGATCCAACTTCCAACACAGATTATGTAAGTCTGTGATTCAAATAACACACAGTAAAATTATTAATAAACTACAAATGAACAGTGAAAAGAAGCCCTAGGAGAAGTGGGGACTATTTAGCCTCTTTGTAACTTCCCAGAAAAGAGAAAAAGCAAGCAACTAATATAAACCATAACATTACAATTAAAAAAGAAAAAAAAAATTAAAAGTGTGTTTATAAACAATCTTGTTGATACAGGAAAAGGCAAATTTTGGTGCACAAAAGGAAACTCCTGAAGCCAGACACTCTTTAATTACTCTGTATCAGTGCAGCGCTGTTACTGTTGGTACAGCTTTACTCTACATGCAATTTAATTCAAGAATTCAGGTACTGCTTCATTTGACTCTTTTTAATCTTAGTTGTATTAAATTGCAATAATTCATTCCCCCTTCAGTTTATTATCTTGAGCATTTAGAAATATTTTGATTGTCCTTTTGTGATAAAGTTTATTGATATTCACCTTTAAACCTGGATTTTTCCATTTTATTCTTTATGCATACCACTATAATGTCCATGTGTTGGGGGTTAGATTTGTTTCTGTCTTTAGAATTTAGAACTTTTTACAATTTAGAACTTAAAGAATTTTTTCCCATAAGTTGCTAAGAAACTAACTACTAGGTACTTACAGGTACTTAAGCAAAACAAAGAGACCAAAGGGGAGAAGCTGTAGCACCTAGCTACATTTCTTTAGGTCTCTGGGAGTTTCTCTCACAAGGGGGAGATAATGTGAGTTTTGGGGGCAGGTAAAAGACAGGGCTGGAGGCAGCTTCTCACTCTTGCTCTCGGCATCAGAAAGAAGACAGCCAAGTTGTTGCTTGCTGCAGGAGGAGTTCACTGTCACCACCAAGTCCAGTCCTGGGAAATCCACCACCATCTGCTCATGTGCCCCAGCGTTCTGAGCTCGCCTCCTCCTGCCCTGCCAGGCCAGTCCTGTCCCACCGCTGCTGCTTCTTTGGCACTGCTCTGAGGCTTTCTGCTCCTCTGTGGCCCCGCACTGCCCTGCCCTGGTGGGACATCCCTGCCATGCTTCTGATACATCTCATCCACCAGCCTGGAATTTTCCACCATTCCAGGTTGGTGTTCTCGGAGTCCCACAGGGGCATTGAGCTCAAACTGCCCTTGAGGTTCCTGGTTCTGTTTATTACTCATGCTGTAGTAGTTGTTGTTTGTTTGTTTTGTCATACATAGTAGTAAAAAACTGTTATTCCTATCCCCATACCTCTGCCTGAAAGCCCCTTTACATTTCCAAATGATAATAATTTAGTGAGAGAGGATTTGAATTCTCCATTCCAAAGGAGGCCCTGCCCCTGCCTAGCAGACCCCTGTCTTTCAAACTAAGACAGATTTTGGCACCCAAGTGTGGTGATCGACGGCGCTGATTAAAGGGGTGAAAAAAGGAATGATGATGCTTAATTATCCTAATATTTTCTTTTGTGTGTACTGGATATAGAAACCTTGTTGGGTAACACCATGTCGTCTAGCTGATCTTGGTCCAGATGGCACGTGGTCGTGGCTATATTCCTCCCATTTGCAGGCCCTATCTAAACATGGGCCCTATAACTAAGCCTACTGTGGCTGTTTTCCATTTTGCTTTATGGGTAGATAAGGTAAACAATTCATGGTTTTTAACTTCCTCTGGAAGGCAGACACATGGATCCATGTGTCTATCACACACTAAGTGTATGTTTTTGGGGTTACTTTAAGAATGGTCCTTTCTGTGAGGAAATTACAGCAAGGGAAGTTTTCTCCCAGCCCTTCAACCAGTTCTTTGTGCATACCCCACCAGCTTTTGAAGGGTTTAAATTTCCTCTAGATACTAACCAAGTGTTGCTAATACTCCTAGTCTATTTAGCTTTCAGAGATAAGGTAAGGTCTTAGATCACCACAGAGACACCTACCTCAGAGACAAGGGGTTCTGCCACAGAGTCTGCCACTGCCCCACAGACTGGGGATACTGCCATGGAGCCTGACACTGCCCCACAGACTGGGGATGCTGCCCCGCTGCCTGACACTGCCCCACAGACTGGGGATGCTGCCCCGCTGCCTGACACTGCCCCACAGACTGGGGATGCTGCCCCGCTGCCTGACACTGCCCCACAGACTGGGGATGCTGCCCCGCTGCCTGACACTGCCCCACAGACTGGGGATGCTGCCCCGCTGCCTGACACTGCCCCACAGACTGGGGATGCTGCCCCAGTGCCTGACACTGCCCCACAGACCAGGGATGCTGCCCCACTGCCTGACACTGCTCCACAGCCCACCTCAGAAATTAACCACCCAGACTGGGTGGGGGTTCTGGTGAAAGAGATATGTGAGATGGGCCAGGTGCTGAAGGAATACACTTCCCCAGCTGGTGGGAAGTGCCCTGCTGCCTCAAGAAGGGAGAGTCTGAAGATGCAGCAGTGAAACCCACAGACATTACAACTGTCCAGGTTCCAGGGGAACCACAGGGGGAGTCACAGCCAACAGCAGTTGTCCCTGTGGAGATGAAGAAGTGTAAGATGAGATCAGAGCACCCAGGTAATAAAGATAAAAAAGTGGGCCCTCACAACCCACAGGAGAGGGGTTGAAATCATCACCGAGTCCCTGACGTATGAAAGTCTCTGTAATCTGAACGTGAGGCTTATAAGCCTTGTTACTTCAGGTCTGGCACCTTATGGGTACAGGCATGGAACTGAATAGTGGTGAGGCAAGGAATTTGGGACCCTTGACCCAGGAGTGAGGTGTGAATCAGGTATTTGTAAGAGAGCCAGGGCCCCTTTCCCTCTGGGAGTGGCTTTTAATGAGTGTAAGGGAGAGGTCTATCCATAGAAACAGAATGCAGGAATACCATCATAAACTGTGCTGGAAGACCCTTGAGGAGAGGATCCAAAAGCTAAGAGAAGTGGTGGTATTAGAATAGAAGTACTCTTTGGGAGGGGTGGACAGCATGATAATGACCCCAACAAAGTCACGAGCACAGGGCAAATGTTGAGCAATCTGGCAACTCTAGGGCCATCTGAATATGCCGCATTCATTGCAAAGATTAATGCCAATACTAGCTGAGAGACAGTGGGTTCTGTAGCCAACAGGCTCAGAAATTATAAGAGTCTGATCAATGGCCTGACACAGGCTCATGTCTTCTGTGGTTAAGGAGCTCAAAAAAGAGATGAGGGAGGAGATGAAGAGGAACACTTCCCATGTGGCACTGGTGTGAGTCACAGGCCCCAGAGTCAAAGCTCAGTGTCCTCCAGCTAGAGAGAGAGGGTACACCCCAAGAGCTGACCTGTTGTCCTTTCTGCATGACCATGGGGAAGACATAGGAAGGTCAGATAGGAAACCCACTTCTGTCCTGGCAGCACAGGTGTGTGAGCTCAAAAAGGGAAACACTAACCAGGTGAGTTCCACTAAAATGAAAGTAGCCTCAGCCTCCCATGACTGAGTCCCCAGGTATTATAGAAGTGAAGATGATATGTCAGATCCCCTTGAAGGAACCTCTACTATGTATGCCCAGGAAGGGAATATTACCCAGTGCTAGAGGGGCCCTCCTTCTAGCCAGGAAGAGGCATGGGAAAACCGAGTCTTTTGGACTGTGTGGGTTCTATGGCCTGGCACATCAGAGCCACAGAAATGTGAAGCTTTGGTTGATACTGGTTCGCAGTGTACCCTAATGCCATCGGGACGTGTGGGAACAGAACCTATTTCCATAGGCGGTGTGATGGGGGCATCACAAGAACTGACCCTGTTGGAAGTTGAGGTGAGCCTGACCGGGAAGGAGTGGCAGAAACATCTGATTGTGACTGGCTCAGAGGCTCTGTGTATTCTGGGCATAGACTATCTCAGGAATGGCTATTACAAAGACCCTAAGGGACTCAGATGGGCTTTTGGAATAGCTGCTGTGGAAGCAGAGGGCACTAAGAAATTTAATACCTCGTCTGGACTATCAGAAAACCCAACTGCAGTAGGACTCCTGAAAGCAGAAGAAGAGCAACAAAGCACCAATTGGCACCTCGATAGTGCACCGCCGGCAGTATCAGACGAATCAAGATGCCATGATCCATGGTAGCCAATACTCTGTGGGGTGTGCTGCAAAGGTGGAAAAAGGCCAACTGGCAGCATACAGGAAAACCAATCTGGGCTGCTGATGAATGGAAAGACATTGCTGCTTGGGTAGAGAAGCTACCTATAAAAGTCCACCATGCAGGTGCCATGTCCCCAAGAGTCGGGCTAATGAGGAGCACCAAAACAACGAGCAAGTAGATCAAGCTGCCAAGATAGAAGTGTCAAAGATAGACCTAGATTGGCAACACAAGGCAGAGTGGTTCCTAGCTCAATGGGCCCACGATGCTCAGGTCATCAGGGCAGAGATGCCGCCTCTAAGTGGGCACGAGACCAAGGGGTGGATCTCACCATGAACAGTATTTCTCAGGTTATCCATGACTGTGAGATGTGTGCTGCGATCAAGCAGATGAAGCAGGTTCAGTATAGTAAGCTATAGTGAGTGGTACAGCTATAGTGAGGCCTGGCAAATTGACTACATCACCCTTCCCCAAACCCGCCAAGGCAAGTGCTACGTGCTGACCGTGGTGGAAGCCACCATTGGATGGTTGGAAACCTACCCTGTGCCTCACGCTACTGCCCGGAACACCATCCTGAGCTTTGAAAAGCAAGTTTTTTGGAGGCATGATACCCCTGAGAGGATTCAGTCCAACAAGAAGCCTCATTTCAAAAATAGCCGTATAAAAACCTGGGCTAGAGAACATGGCATCAAGTGGGTGTACCATATTCCTTATCATGCACCAGCAGCTGAGGAAGTTAAAGGGTGCAATGGCCGGCTTAAAGCTACCTTGAAGGCACTAATTGGGAGAACTTTCAAGAACTGGGAGATTAATTTAGCCAAAGCCACATGGTTAGTGAACACTCCAAGTTCCACCAACTGAGCAAGCCCTGCCCAATCTGAGCCCCTGAGAACAAAAGATGGAGATAAAGTTCAAGCAGTACATACAAGAGGTATGCTAAGACAACCTGTTTAGATTAATTCTGCATCCAGCAAAGACAATCCCATCTGTGGGATTGTCTTCACTCAGGGACCAGACACCTGGTGAGTGATGCAAAAACAGGGAGACCTAATGCATACCTCAAGGGGACCTTGTTTTAGAGTGAATGACCCATGTCACTATATCTGCATCTATATCTACATGTGTGTATGTATATAATATAATGTAGTGCATGTATGTGTGTAATTTAAAAATTTAAATTCAATGTAGTATGTCAGTATGTGAAAAAATTCAGTGTGGATAATGTTGGGGGTTAGATTTGTTGCTTTATTTACTTATAGAATTTTTTCCCATAAGTTGCTAAGAAACTAACTACTAGGTACTTACAGGTACTTAAGCAAAACAAAGAGACCAAAGGGGAGAAGCTGTAGCACCTAGCTACATTTCTTTAGGTCTCTGGGAGTTTCTCTCACAAGGGGGAGATAATGTGAGTTTTGGGGGCAGGTAAAAGACAGGGCTGGAGGCAGCTTCTCACTCTTGCTCTCGGCATCAGAAAGAAGACAGCCAAGTTGTTGCTTGCTGCAGGAGGAGTTCACTGTCACCACCAAGTCCAGTCCTGGGAAATCCACCACCATCTGCTCATGTGCCCCAGCGTTCTGAGCTCGCCTCCTCCTGCCCTGCCAGGCCAGTCCTGTCCCACCGCTGCTGCTTCTTTGGCACTGCTCTGAGGCTTTCTGCTCCTCTGTGGCCCCGCACTGCCCTGCCCTGGTGGGACATCCCTGCCATGCTTCTGATACATCTCATCTACCAGCCTGGAATTTTCCACCATTCCAGGTTGGTGTTCTCGGAGTCCCACAGGGGCATTGAGCTCAAACTGCCCTTGAGGTTCCTGGTTCTGTTTATTATTTGTGCTGCAGTTGTTGTTGTTTGTTTTGTTTTACATACTAGTAAAGAACTGTTATCCCTATCCCCATACCTCTGCCTGAAAGCCCCTTTAAATTTCTGAATGATAATAATTTAGAGAGAGAGGATTTGAATTCTCCGTTCCAAAGGAGGCCCTGCCCCTGCCTAGCAGACCCCTGTCTTTCAAACTAAGACATCATGTAATTCAAAACTAATGTCTAAAAAAAGCTATAGGCTTGGTCACATCATTTTTTGTTCTTTCTATTTGTAGTTTCTTTCAGATAGGCTAAAGGAATGAAATGTAACAGATGATTCCTGAGACTTCAAATTCTGCTCAACAGGTTGCTGCCTGATGTCATCTATTGTTTTGACTATTACAAATTCTGCCTGCAAATAATCCTCTCGTCTTTCAAAGCAAGTCCACAATAAGATGCATGAAGTTTACAATAAAGACAGAGTATTAGGTGAAAAATTCATATGCGTTCCAAAACCCCATTATTCCTGACTAAAATCTACATGATTTGAAGTACAGAGTCCTGTGAAAAATCAGTTTGGAATGCCTGGCAGCATTCCTAGCAGAGATGTGAAAAGCTGAGCGCACAGGAAGTAAACAATGTTATTATTTAAAAACACTGATGTTTTCAGCAAGGGTAGAATGAGGGAGACACTTACTTTATTTGTTTTCTGCAATTATTTTCCTTCAAATGGTCTCTGGACTCAACTTTCACAGTGCAGAACACAGACATCTTTCCAAGTTCTTAAATGCAGGGAAAGAATGAAGTAAAATTTGATTAATACATTATCCCATCACTTAGAATAAAGAAAGCTACATTAATTTGTTAAAACAGATTTAGATGACACAGCAATCCATTACTGAATTTAAACATGAAACTCCACATCCTTCTCACAGTTTTACCTTATATAAGATTTTATTATGTCATCTCAACAGACAGAAAAACTCATGTTAATTTTAAACAAAATTAGGTGTTTAGAAATTCTGTGAATATGATCATGAACTTGAAGGAATATATTCCATTAAAAAACATAAATGTAAAGACACAGGAAGTACCAGCCTTTAGAAGTCAGGGGTGATATGGAAAGAAGTCAAATACTTAATACAAATCAATTCTGGTTGGCATGCTTTAAATAACATAAACTTCTGTTAATGACCACCTGCAGCAACACCTGTCTATCAACATAAATACATATACATTGATTTCTGGAGCTATGGGAGAAATCCCATGACGAAGCTAAAATATGTTTGACATACCAGAAAAATACTCTGATGATAGATTCACTCACTACAAATACAATCATACAACTATTAAAATTTTGAACTTTTTTCTTCACCTGAAGTGTATTTTTGTAAGTTCATATATATGCAAAACTTTGAATCCTCAAAATAATATGAATATTAATTTAAACACCTGTCCTAAAAGTACTTCCTCTCTCTTGAAGTTTTCTCTTATTTCACTCATTCATGTGCCACTGACTCTACACTGATGCTTTCAAGATTTATAAACACCTGGTCAGTTATATATTTATATTCTTATTCTCAAGGATTTGATTTGATTTAAAGCACGCCCTCAGTCAAAGCACACAGATCTAATCTGAGGAATTCTGTTTGTTCTCAAGGAACAAAATCTGTAACATTCCAAGTTAACTGTCACTTTTGAAAATTATCATTAGCTTGGCTGTCTGTCATTAGCCACTAGATCATTTTGTTCTTGCCCTTTGTAGCAAAAATAATCCTTCGCAATTTTATATTTTGCTGGAAGTACTTGAAAACTTGAGTAATTAAAACATCTTTTCCGATATTATTAAAAAAAGAGGCCAATTTAAATACCCACTGTATGCAGTGCATTTTTCAGACGTAGCTCTCTTCCACTATTCTCTAGCGTTTTATTACACACTTCGAGTGGGAGTACTGGCACCACGCATGGTTGTTTCGGTGTGATTCTAAAACAAAGACGACTCAATACAAACAAAAGCTGAGCAGAGCCTGTTTCTCGGGGCTGGGCTCCCGCACGAGCAGCTGTGTGGCGCAGGGACGCTGCCGAGCCGCACACACCGACAGCCCTGCCGGGCACTCCGCTCCGCGTGTGCAGCGCGGTCTGCACGGCCACAGCTCCTCTCGGCGCTCCCCCGCCCCCGTTCCACACGGCGCCAACACAGGAATAGTGTGCTCTTATGAAAACGGATTTGGGGAAATCACGCTGGAAGATTTCCCTTTCTCCTGCCAGAGATTTGCTTTGCAGAATCACAAGAATCAATCACGCTGGAAAAGATCTTAGGGGATCGAGTGCAACGGTGAGCCAGCACCACCGTGGTCAACCAGACCATGGCACCAAGTGCCACATCCAGACTTTCCTTGAACGCCTCCACGGACGGTGATTCCACCACCCCCCTGGGCAGCCCACTCCAGTGTCTAATCACTCTTTCTGCGAAAAAATTCCTCTGACTCCCCAACCTTTCGGTGTCCGCCCTACACCATTCCCACCAGCTCACGAGCGAACAAGGACGGTGCCGGGCTCGGGGTGGAACGGGGAAGCGGTTGTTTAAACAAACACACGTGGAAGGCGCAGCCCGGGCAGGCAGCGCGCCCGCAGCCCCACACAGCTCGGAGGCAGCGGGCAGAGCGCACACCCGCAGCCGGAACCCTGCCGCGATCCCACCGCAGCGGGCTCGGTCCGGCCCGGCCCACTCGAGCCCCG
>VXBR01004627.1:63632-118754 GCA_013400215.1 Cisticola juncidis | reverse complement strand
CTCGCCGCGCAGGCACCGCCCGCGGTCGCTGGGGCAACGCGACGCGGAGCCGGGCGGCGGCGGCGGCCTTGGGCTCATCACACCATGTCCCAGATCCTCTGTGAATGGCTCAACCGCGACGTGAAGCTCTCCCGGCGCATCGGTGAGTGGGCGCCGTTGTGCGGGGACGGGCAGGGTCTGGCCGCGGGGTCAGTGGGGTCAGCGGGGTCAGGGTCGGGCTGTCGTGCCAGGGGTCCCCCCGCGGCCATTCCCCTGACGGGCCCGCCGCCTTCCCGCGTCCACGTGCCTGCGGAGGTACATCTTTTAATCTTCACGTGCAAGGCAGGGACTGCAAAATCGTAGGTTCGTCAGAATCTGGGGAGTCCTTCAGGACCATCCGGTCCAACCATCCCCCTGTAACCCCTGAACCACTAAACCACATCACCCATTGTCAGATCCAGACACCTCTTGAACACCTCCAGGGATGGTGATTCCACCGTCTTCCTGGATGGAACACTGCAATATATTGCAATGCCTGAAAATTTTCAAGCTGAAGTTAATTCTCCTCAAGGGGCAGGTGCTCTCAGGAGATGGAAGGTGCTCAAGCTTAAACTGCTAATGAGGACTCTAGAGAATAAAAAATAGCTTAATATGTTTGGAAAGCAATGCTTTGTTTTTATCAGCAGGTGTTGTGTTGGGAAAGTGTTTGTTCTGCCTGGAGGGAGCAAAACCCTTGGGAATATTAGAGAGATGGGCAATCACCAACTGTATGAAGTAAAACAAGGTGCCAAATTCTGCATCTAGGATGGGGCAAACCTTGTGTGTATAGACTGGGGAAGGAGATGCTGCAGAGCAGGGCCACAGAAAGGACCTGGGGCTCCTGCTCAGTGCTGAGTTGGACACGAGCCAGCAGTGCCCTGGCAGCCAGGAGGGCCAACCCTGTCCTGGGGCCAGCAGGGACAGCAAGGCCAGCCCGGCAAGGGAGGGGATTGTCCCCTCTGCTCTGAGCTGGGGCGGCCTCACCTCCAGTGCTGGGGGCAGGTTTGGGTGCCACAGTGTAAGAAAGGCATTGAACCATTAGAGAGTGTCCAAAGGGGAGCAATGAGGATGGTGAAGGGTCTGGAGGGGCCGTGTGAGGAGTGGCTGAGGTCACTTGGTCTGTTCAGCCAGGAGCAGACTGGGGAGGCCTCACTGCAGTTACAACTCCATCATGAGGGGGAGAGGAGGGGCAGACACTGATCTCTGTAGTGACCACTGACAGGACCCAACGGAATTGACTTGTGTTGGGAACGCCCAAGTTGTGCTAGTGGAAGTTAATGTTGAATATTGGGAAAAGGTTCTTCCCCAGAGGATGGTTGGGGTCTGGAACAGGCTCCCCAGGATAGGGGTCACAGCACCAGCCTGAACAAAGCTAAAGCTTTTCAAAAATGCACTTGGGCCAGTGGTGTCTGACTCTTGGGGTTTGCTGTTGAAGGGCCAAGAGTTGGACTCAGTTCTGATGGATCCCTTCCAACTCATCATAGTCTGTGATTCTGTGATTGTATGAAGAGGAGCAAATTAGAGCTAGCTTTTTTTTCATTTGCATTTTGTATGGAAAATTTAGTAATTATAGTTTATAGCTATTTTCACAATCTTAATGACAGTTATGACGATGTTTACAATTTAAGACTGAAAATTAGAAATTACTGTGTAAAGCTGATGTTGCAAAAGTACAGAAAGTATATCTATTTGTGATTTGAAAACTATTACTGCTAGATCAATCTCCTAAATTTTCTTTGAATTAATTACTAAACTTTGGATTTAGTTTTTCTATAAACACAGTAACATGTTTTATGAAAATTAACATCTGAATTATTTTAATTATTTTATTTTAAAAACTCCAAACAATCATAAAACCCCCAAACTTAGTTCCAGGATCATTTCCAGAAGAATTTTCTACTGGCTACCTCCTAGGAGAACTTCTGCACAAATATGGTCTTCAGGATGACTTTAAAGAGTTTTCACAGAACAGGTTAGTACATATGGATAACATTTGGTCTCCAATATAGAGAAAACAAGTTTCTTACATAATGTAGACAAAACATGTATTTTCTTAGGTAGGATTTGCTAATGCAGTATAGAATTTATTGAGATTTAAAATATTTTTTGGTAATTCAAAAGCTCAATATGTTTGATTCATGAATAGATTTCGTATTTCCAGAGAAATTGATGACACTTCTTGAAGAAAATTATGCATTTTAATTGTAACTAAAGAGTACCAGGTTTGACTAAAAATTCAAAAAAACTTTTCAAGGACATTTGTAAGACTGGGAATAGTGGAAATCTTCCCATTATCTGTGTAGAGTAAGGAATACAGAGTTGTATTGTGTGTGACCATAAAATCTTCACTAAAATAAAAATGTTGGAGAAACATATATGAGTCTCTGAGTGGAGCTCTGGCAGAATATCATATAAGAATCTATAAGTTTACAAGTAATCAGGTGCAATATCTATTATCAAGAAGAACTGTAAAATGAAAGGTTGAAAACTCTTGTGCGGATCTATGAGCTTTTATACATTGATGATGCAATTCATGATTTTGGGTTATGCTCTGTTTTGTGCACATGTACATCAAGGGTTCCAGGCTGTACAAAATCCTTCTTTTTCTTCTGAACCTCTGCTTTTATGTTCTTTGAACTTCTCATAAATTCCCACCCTTTCTTATCCCAAGTCCCACCAAACTGTAGGAGAGCAGGTTGAGCACAGCTAATAAAGGCAGCCAACAAAAACCAGTTTCTCACAGCAGTTTTTGAACTCTGTTTCTAGGACTTCTAGATCTCTTAGGAATTTCTGGGATCATTGGAAAACCCCAGGTAATTCTCAGAGTGACTACTGTTGCTGGGAAAAAATAGCTTCAGGAGCCTTTTATTTCTTCTAGCTGGCTCTAGCACCTTCTAAACAGTTTTCTCAATTCTTCCCAGTAAAAGGATGCTTTGAGCTGTTGTCCAGGTGATTAGAGAAGTGCATTTAGAGAAGATGCTCTTCAGTAGGTGTGAGAAGTGATTGGAAACTCTGCTGTGACACTTTAGGTGTGCTCAGCAAAGATGCATCTTAGGGCATGATACCCAGTATGCACTGGAAAAACCGCTCAGAGTTTCAGAGGCCTCAGCCTGAATTTCTCTCCAGTGAAAGGAGTAAATTCTCCCTGTCTCAGACTGATGGGAGTGCCTTCATCAGGGGGAGGTGGTGGCTTTGGCTGCAGAGGTGTGTGCTCATGGAGGAGATGTGTTATCAAGTCAAGCTGCTGCAGGACAAGGTCAGTACACTGGATCTTCTCTCAGACACTCAGGTACAGGAACCTGGACCCACAACTGTGCTGAGGGAGAGGCAGGAAGAAATGTTGTGTTAGGAAAAGGAGGTGACTGGCAGCTAGTGACTTTGGTGAGGAAAAGGAAGGTGTTGGCTCCTCCTGCTGAACTGCAAGTGCAGAAAAGGTTCATTGCAGTGGTAGCAGTAAGTGCTGGTGGCACTGGGTGACAAAGCATCTGAGCAGGTGAAGTGTAAACAGCTCTGGAGCACCAGGAGGAACAGGTGGGGATACTAGTGGGAGACTTTCTCCAGCAGGACATGGAAGTGTCTTTGGCTGACCTCATACACTAGCCAGGGAGGTTTGCTGCATGCTGAAGGTTCTGTCCAGAGCTGCAGAGACTTATCCAGCCCTTGCACTAATATCCTGCTATTCTTCTCTGTGGACACCAAGGAAACTGTCAGAGACCTAAGCCAAAAGCATGAGGCCCCAAGTATTTATTTTCCTTGCTTCTGCTGGTTGGATTGGCTTGATGAGGAATGGATAGGTTCTACAGGTCAACAAGTGGTTGTGCAGCTGCTGTCCACCACAGAGGTTTGCTTTTCCTAGTCATAGGATCCTCTTTTGAGAGGGAAGACTGCTAGGAAGAGATGGGATCCACTTGACCAAGTTGGACCAGGAAATCATTGCCAACAGCCTGGGAAACCTGGTGAGGATAGCTTTAAACTAGGAATGAGTATTGATGGAGAGGTGTAGTCTCAAACAAGAGAGGAAGTGATGGCCTAGACTGGGAAGCAAAAGGAAGGTGATGTGAATAAGAGCAGCAAGACAGTGCAGAAGGCTGCTCATCACATATCTATGCATGCAATTAAGGAAGTGCTAAGAAGACAGGATTATGGGAGAAGCATTCACACCTTTTCTAAGTTATTCTAAATTTTTTTTAAAAATCACACAACTGGCTGCTTCTCTGAAGTGCTAATATAATTATGCATGCAGCAGGGGGATCAAACAGAAGAAATTAGAGGCCTGTAAGCAGCTGCTGGGTAATCATTGCAATCACAGAGGGGCAGTGGGATAGCTCCTAGGACTGGTGTGCTGCCATAGCTCAATATAGGCTTTTCAGGATGGACAGGCTGGGAAGGTAAGGATGAAGACGAGCTGCCCTCTATGTGAGAGAGCAGGGAAGATCCAGGACCTGCCTCTGGAGAGAGTGGCCATTCTTAGTTGTTTTCCTTCATCAAAAAGATGGCAGAGTATGGCTCCATTCATCGGCCTGCCTCTCAGATTCTCAAATGAGTATCTGCAATGCTGAGGCTGAGATGCTTAATGCCCTCTCTATCTTAGTCTACTAAATAAAACTCACACTCAGAAATCCCAAGTGCCTGAAACTAACAATTGTTTACACTGTGTGATCTGGAAAACCTCTGAGGATGGACACTACACTACCTCTCCAGGCAATTTATTTCAATATGAAATTTGTATATATTCTATACATGATTACTACATGGAAAAAAGCTCTTATATCTATCTACAGATATCTAGATATCTGTAGATAGGTATCTATCTATATCTATCTTTATCTATCTATAAAAGCTCTTATATCTTATATCTAGGCAAAAGGGCAACAAGAAGGGCTTTTACAGGTATCTTCACAGTAAAAGGAAGGCTAGGGAAAATGTGGGCCTCCTGCAAAATATTAAGGACATTGCATTAAGGACATGCAAAATATTAAGGTATCCCAAGGCCCTGAGAAATACAGG
This sequence comes from Cisticola juncidis, assembly GCA_013400215.1. NCBI lineage: Eukaryota > Metazoa > Chordata > Aves > Passeriformes > Cisticolidae > Cisticola > Cisticola juncidis. Next base: position 113,729 of record VXBR01004627.1, on the reverse strand, counting down.
AAAGTGTGCAGCAATGAAGATTTACCATGGAGAAAGAACAGTTTAAGGAACATTTAAATAAACTGGAAATGTGCAAGTCCATGGGACCTGATGGCACATACTCACCCAGGCTGTGTGATTGGGCTCATGTTGTTGTTGGGCCATCTCAACAATCTTTGAAAATTTGTGGTGATGGGAGGAGTCCCTAGGACCAGGACACTGCAACTGCCACTCTTCTCTTCAAGGAGTGCAAGGAGGGAGCATAGAGATGTACAAGCCAGTCAGCCTCACAGAATAAAAAGTTCAGAGCTTCTCAGTGGATGTCAGATGACTTCTGGCAAGTGGGCTCATCTTAACCTTGAATCAATGGCAGAAAAATGTTCAATAATTGTAAGCTTCAGTTCAGCATAAGTGCATAAGAAATAAAGCATGGACTGTTATAGTGAGAATAATGAGATCCTGGACAGTTTAATCTAGAAATAAGATTAATACTGTGTTACCAGAAGGTCTTCAGTTAAAATTAAGCATTTCTGTAGAATTATGCTGGATCTTGGCTGACCTGCAACCAATGCTTGTGGGTCTATGTGAAGGAACTCAAGCAATAGAACAGTAAAGGAAGGATGATCTTTGGACTCAGACTAAAGTTATGGTCATATCTGATGAAATTTGATGTGCAGATTGTTATAAACTCATAATTTATTGTTATTTGGTTTTGCCCTGTACATTGTTGATCTTGAGTGCTTCTTTGTGAGAACCTACACATCAAGAGAAATATTAGCCTGTGAGCCACTATTTTAGTTTCAAATGGCAATTGCTCATTTAGAACATAGATTTTTCAACATTTAGAACATAGCGTTTTCAACATTGCTTTAAGCTATGTGTCAATTTCTTTTTCTTGGAGAAAAAGTATGTTGAAGTATTGTAAGGGTTAACAGATAATACAGACCTTCTTTTGTATTTTCTTATGTTTTAACTGGTGAGAGTTTGATTGATACAGCTGATATGGAAATTTTATTCAAACTCCTTGTGTGTTTGGTGGATAGTATACCATTAGCTGCAATTGCAGATTACCTTTTGCTATTAGATGCACTTTGTGTGCACATGTATCCAAATTTATATAATCCAATGTGGTCTTTCTCTTTTCAAAAAGTTGTGCATATTAATGAATGCACAGTTACCTGTACAGCAGTGTAAAACTTAAGCCAAAATGTGTATCATGTTATTTAAGAAATTCCTCTGTAGGTTCGTTTTTTTTTTCCTCCTACCTTGGTATAAGTGCCATGACCATGCTTAATGCAGCAAGTTGGAATTGAAGATAAGTTTATGTTCTGTTTTTTTTGTTGTTGTTTTTAATCATATAGAGGAACAGATGCAAAAATTAGCAATTTTTCACGCCTGGAACCCACCCTTCAGCTGCTTGGTGTGCAGTTTAATGAAAATATGGCCCAAGACATCATGACAAGACAGCATGGGGCTGCAACAAATCTTTTATATGAATTGTATATTGCTTTAGAAAAAAAGAGGAAGGCAAAGCTCACTGGCGTAGCTGTGGAAGCAATGAGACCTGCAGCAACTACAAAGCTTAAGTCTACTGAAAGTGGAAATCAAGAGGTAACTATGTTTTGTATAAATACAAAAAAGGTAGCATATTTATATGTACTTTTCAAGCATGTTGGGTGCTTTCCCTCTCTACTTTGTAAATCTCCTATTCAAAACTCAGTACTTATAAGGAAAAGAAGCAGTTCTTTGTTATGTATTATAGTGAGTTTGCATGGCTTTTTAGGAACTCAATAGGATATTGATCTTCTGTGTTTCTTTGTTTTGGTTCATTCTGTGTTACCTGCTCTATTTTCAAGATTTCTCCAGACTTTAAATATTGTAACAACAATAGTAGTTAGTAGTAGTAGTTATAACAATATTAGTAGTTGTTCAGCAGCTGCCTTTTTACTCCTTTGATGAGTGCAGATTACAGATTGCATTGCGGTCTAGATATCAACTCAGACTAATTTCTGTTCCAGGAAACCGATTTATAAATATGTCAAGTTCTGTACCACAGTGCAGACTGTTGTATGTCTCTCCATATATTTGTACCACAGTCCAATCTGCAATAAATCTATGCTGAGAAATAGAAAGAGAGAAAAATAAAGGGAAAAGGGAACATCTAAGAGGAAGTCAGTATTGTTGGGGTAGATTCTGCTAAAGACTTCCTTCTTGTTTTCAGTAGTAATATTCAGTATGTTCAGACTATTATTTGTTATCAGGATGATGAGTTTATGATATATATATCTCATATATACCTATCAAGGTATATATCATTAATTAAATTCAGATGGGAGAAATTTAACTTTTTTTTTCCTTGCACTATTTCTGACAAATAGCTTACAAGCAGAAAGTTTACCAGCACATACAAGGATAGTACTGAAAAGTCAACATTTCCCTTCAAATGTAGAGGGATAGCTTAAAAAACTTAAGCAACTGAGGGTAGGTCCTGTCTTTAGACAAGTTCGAATGGCATTTGAATCATGGAATAACTGAGGTTGGAAAGAGCCTCTGGAACTCATCCAGTTTATCCCCCCTGCTCCAAGCAAAGCTATAGCAGGTTCCTTAAGACCTTGTTCAGTGGGGTTTTGAATATCTACAAAGATATTCAACTATTCTACTGGATTCTACTGGAGACTTTCAGTAAAGAAATGCTTCCTCAGCTCCCCTGGTGCAGCATGTGACAAATCCTGTGACTGAAGTGCGGCCGTGAATGGCTACGGGCTGTTCAGAAAGGACAGGAGGGTAACAAGAGGCTGAGGGTTTGCCCTCTATATCAAGAGGTGGATTGGATGTGAAGTCTTGTCTCTGAGGGATTGACGTAAGCAGGCAAGACACAAGAAGGAAAAATAGTCCCTTCATGTATCTAGAAAAGAAAATACAAGCAATAAACAAAATACTCAAAATAACATTTCAAAAGAAAATTTTGGAATATCTCTTTTGATGTATTATATATTTTTAACTATCTTTGACTTCTTTTTAGAAAATCTGTTTTTCTTCTTTATTCTGCGTTTACCTGCTTTTATGTCTGGTGCACTTTACATTAGCATAATTTATGTGTTTCTTACTTCTTGATAATTTGTGCTAGTGTTACCTAATGTGTTACCTAAGGTATTCTCAGTTTCTTTACCAGGAAACTGGTATTCTTATTTTCTGTGCTATATTCAGACCTGAAACAGGTACCATACTAGAACTAGAATTCAGTGAGAGCACTTAAAAGCCTATAAAGCACTGCTCGTCTGCTCAAGTCTGGAGTCTGATAATCTCTTCTAGTTTCTTCCTGGAAGATAATTTTTGGTTTAATTATATTTGCTTCATATCAGCATTACACAGGAAGGAGACAAAATGAAATAATGGCCAGGATTCAAACAGCTGTTATACAGATTGAAAAACAGCCATCAAGACCCACCATAAAATCTTTTGAAGCCAAAAGATTCTTAAAGAAGAAAAGGGAGGCAGAGGTAATTATCATCTATATTGTTTTAATGCTAATTACATCAACTCAAACCCCATGGTTTCTGGGAACATTTATGGTTACAAATAGTGTATGTGCACCATCCAAAAGCTGCCGACTGTCAAAATTATATCAATTCAACCAGTGAAAATTGGGCTGAATATTTGCATGATTATGATTTTGCTGTTGTTTTTTTGAATAAGAATTGTTTTGGTTAAGAAAATTTTCGTATTGAGTCAGTACCATAGATTGGTAGTAATTTGGTTGCTGAGAGTAGCTATGAGTAGCTACAGGAAGGAATACATTAAGTAAAACATTAATGTTCCCTTTTGATTGGTGCATGATAACATTTTGCACCATAATGTTTGAACTGTTCTATAGCACACTATGAAACTGTCTGCTTCTTAAATGCTAGTAACAACTGAAATTGACAATAACCTTAAATCAAATCAAGAGATGCAGCAATTAAAAAAAAATCTGCATTATCTAGTACCAGAAACTTGTTGGACTGTTATTCAAATTCATGGATTATATTGTTATTAGGGATGCAACTATTAGCACTTTTTATAACTGGGCAACAGTAACAAAGGTATTTAAATCTAGATTTTAGTAACCTGTAGTAAGACAGTTACTTGAATAACTATCAGGGATACATTCAAGTACTAAATCTAAAGCAGATCATAATCCAGAGTATCTTGGTTCAATTCCCCATATGGTGAGAATTGTATACTCTGCTAGAGTCCTGTGCAAAATCAGAATTATCCTGCAGAAAGAATAGCTGCAAAATTCTAGGATTTTCTGGCTGGTGGAAGTAGGTGCAACTAGGAAAGGGGAAGAAGGCAAGGAGGTGAAAGGTGTAAGATAGAAATCATCTTGCCTTTATACTTGGTTAGCTGATACCTGTATTTTCAGCGTAAGCATTTCTGTTGTACTAACATGATATAAAAGTAATTTCCTAGTACTTGGTCTATTGAACCTTCTTTATGTTGCTTTGTGAAGAAAAAGGAAACATAAAATTGTGTGTTACTTCTTCAGAACACGTACAAGGAGATAGAAAAGTTTGAGAAGTCTATGACAGGAAATGCCTCTGCAGTACACAGCCATGTGACTGACAGGTAACATTTGGATGTTAAATTGTTAGGCTGGATCTTACCTCAGGTGTCTGCTATATAGAGAGCTTATTGAAGAAAGAATAATGTTTCATTTAGTTTAAACTGTGATTTTCCTTCGAATGAATGTCACACTAGCACTGATTTTGGGTCCAATACAATTGCAGTGTCTTTAAGTTACCTTTAGTTGTAGTAGGCTTAAGCTACCTTCACTACGTTTTGCCACATGTGCATCAAGAAAAGACTCAAAATGCATCTTTTCTTAGTTCATTTTAGTCTTTGGGTCTGTAAGTTCAGTTAGCAAGATAGGAATGGTTGTGAATGTGCCTACACAATAACACATTTCAAAGGGGAAAGAAGTAACTTTTACCCTGAAACTTATCTGTATATTGATTTATTTGTGAATAATTTTCATTCTGTCACCCTTAATGATATGCATACCCTACTCAGAAGATGTGACACTCGCATACTGCTGTGGATATTTCTGTGTGTAATCCTGTAATTCATATCTGCAAAACCACTCAGAGTGTGTGGCTATATTGAAGAGTAACCCATCTTTCTTTGACATTCTATGAGTCATCCTAATTTCCTGTTTCTGTGGGATTTGGCTTTGTACTGACAAATACATGTGTCAATGTATTGTCATTAGTCATGATTGTCATTAGTTGACTGATGATTAGTTGGCTCAAGTCAGGGTGGAACCTTCCTCTGGACCTAGTGGACATTGCAGGGCCCAAGAGCGTCAGGAAGTAGGCACCAAGCCCACAGAGTGAGTTCTAATTTGTTAGACTTGCACGTTATTGTATAGGCATCTGTATGAAAAGACCCTTAAGAATGGTAATTCTCATCTTTCTTTTTTCAATCAGTGAAATTCAAGAATTATTAGAAACACAGACCTTTCAAGAAACAAGTCGAGAAACTATACCAGAGACAAAAACTGAGCTATTAAATGTTCATTCAAATGATGAATATATAAGGAAAATTAAAAAACGTGTAGAGGAAGATAGATTCGCTAGAGAACAACGAGCAAAGAGACGACGAAAAATGCTTGTGGATCAGTTGGCAGCACATGAGGCTCAGGAGGTGGGAAATTTTATGGTGAAGTACATAGACTGTGCATTTAATTCATAATCTAAAATATGCTTCCAAATATGAAATAAGTACTTCTGGAAGGCTAAATAAAATTTGAAGGGAATAAAGGGATTACACACTTCTGTCTCAATATCTGTTATGTCAACCTTTCAAAAATATGGAAGCTTGGCTGTTCTTCATCACCACCCTTATGTCCATACTTACAAACTTAAAAGGATAAAATGAAGGCAGCAGAACAAAAATCATTAAAAATGCATTGTAGACATGCCGTATATTCCCTGCCTCCCTCCCCAAAGGTTGAACATCCTATGGTATTAAATTTATACTGGTTCTAAAGAAGATTCTTATTTAAAAACAACAAAACATGTCATTCCTTATTTGAAAACCTCTATCTATAAATGCGTCATATGAAGGTTTTGATCTAGACTGATGAATTCTGAAATGATTGTGCTGGATGATACAAAGAATCAAAATTTTGTTTGCAGGTCAGGGATTTGGTGTTTGATGTGTTATGAAATAGAAGACATGTCTCTGGAGAACGTCTGTGTTGTGTCTGAAAACAAATATTGTATATTATTTGAATCCTGTCCCATAAAGCACAAGGCTTTTAGGATTCTTCTTCATATATTCTTCCTTTAAAAAGCAGCTTTTAGATTACTAATTTCACAGATTGTCTCTTTTATAATGATTCTATCAAAACACAGCCTTGTAACTTACTGGGTTTTTTTTTGATTTCTGGTTATTTTTTCATTTTAGCATTTCTCTGTGAGTCCTTAGTTTAGATAATATTTGTTGAACATATATAGCTGTGCCTATCTGTACTGCTGCTACTACTACTACTACTTCTACTACTACTACTATTTCATAATATTAGCATTTCAGATGTATAGCATCTCTCAAAATATGAGCTATCACACATGTATGTATTTTTAAGTCTTGGCACATATTGTCTGGAGATTTTTTTGGAAATGTTAAGAAAAGGTTAATCTGTTGAGGTAAGCATCTAGAAGTTAGATGCTTCTCAATGTCTGTCTCAGACGTATGTTTCTGAAAAACACCTATAGTGGCTTAGACCAAGAGTCCATCTCTCCATATATCCTGTCTCTGAGTTGTTATTGAAAGAGATTTGTATCATGTTCTTGTTGGTATGCATTGGCCATGAAGAAATTTTGTGACCTCTTGCCTGAAATCACTGCAGTTCCAAAACTCGCTCTTTAAACACTCTAAGCTCTTGCAGACCCAGCAGTGTGGACCATTGATTCCAAAAGCCACGGCTACCAGTCTCTGGAGCACTTGGTGGTTACAGCAGCTCAGACTGGCTCCAGAGAGGCTCCAAATCAAGTGAAAACTAGCAATAGTGTTCCTAGCTTCCCAGGAGGAAAAATCAGCTTTGCTATATGAACAATTGACATCACACACTGCAGGGACTAGAAGGAAAGACAAATAAGCATTTGACTGAAACAGTAATCTTAACACTACCATTTAGTGGTAATTTGGTTCTAAATTAGCAGAGGAAAAACTGTTCTGTTAGAACTTCGTGAGATTTCAAACATTAGATGTTACTTAAGTGGAAAGCAAACTGAGGTATTTTCTTTAAGAAGTGAATGAATATAGAAAATAGTTCAAGATTGCTTTTTCTCTCTGTTAAATATTGAACGAGAAAGGTTTTGCAGACTGAAATTGCAGTATTTACATGTATTGAAGTTTGAGTTTTACTTCCACTGAGTAAATCTTGAACACGACATGGGATCATTCAGAGGGAAAGGAATGTCATCCCTTCAGAGTGCTGTAACATGTTTCATAATGATATTTATAAAAGTTTATTAAAAGAATCTTGTTCAAATCCTTTTTTTTTTTGGCACACTTCAAACTCTAGCACGGGAGAGAAAATAATTTACAATTACATGACAGTAGTCTAGGGTGGAGCACACCATGTTGCCAGTCAGATTTTCATAGACAGATGTTGAAAGTATTTGACAGTTGTATGGCTTCATCCCAACTGAACCTTTATCTCCACCATTTCAACAAATCATTGTTGATTTGTACTTATTTTTAATGTTATTAATTAATGTTATTTGTACTTATTTTAATGTTATTTTTAATGTTATATTTAATGTTCTGTTCAGATTTTATGTCTCTGAGTTAAAAAGTTATCAGACATAATTTATTATCAGCAGTAAATTGAGAATGTGAAAATGGGAGGAGAAATTGTTACTAGCTTATTACTTTTCAGTCAAATAGATTTATGTATTCTAAGCCCTAAGTTTTGGTCCGAAGTTTATGACCACACAACAGCACAGAATTGTCTCACTTGTATGTTCTCACTTGTATGTAAATCAAACAAGGAAATAAAAAAATAGAGGAACATGGTATAGTAACTATGTGTGAACAACATGAAACATAAACACATTAATGTTTGGCCACTGGATGCCACTGTTGTCTTAAGTAGATAAACTGGAAAAAGTGTCTATTATGCCTTCTTAATAGTAATTTTTCAAAGTATTACTAAGTTGTCCCATTTGTGGTATTTATGATTTTTTTCAAGCACTTCACAGTTGTCTGTGAAGATGCTGATGCAAAATGTTAGATAAAAACTTTTTCTACAAATTTTATTTTGTGTCCTTGTATGTTCAGAAGTTTCAAAACCTGCCAGCCTTTGGCTTGAGTACTTTGTGCATTCTTTTTTGTATGAAGGATAGCTACTAATGCTGCACTCTCCCATCCAGTGAGGATCCTTTTTGAAAGTATGAGTTTGGCATTTGGTTTTCTGAATCCTTACTTATCTGTTGTGTAGTTAATTGCCTTTTCTGTTCTTTTTGTTCCTCAAGAATTTCCTGCTGGCTCTTTTTAGGCCTAGTGAGCATGCCAAAATATTTTATCACTGAAAATATTGAAGTTCTCTACCCTTTTAAAAGAGAAGATTTGTTTTGGCTGCTGTGAAGTGTTCTAAAGGAGCATTTTCCAATTTCTTTTATGAAGAGGAGATTCACATAGAGAAGGCTTTTTCTCACTGAACCAACTGTTTGCACCATTAAATTGATAGTTTGAGTATGACAAATGACTACTCTGTTAGGGTAGCTCCTCCAATTTCCTGCAAATAAGCATTTTAACATCAGTTTTCCACTAATGAAAGTTTATTACAGCTGTAATAATTTGTGGTTGAGGGTATGCAGCAACTAATGAAAAATATAGGGATGTTTACTTGCAATAGGAAGTAAACTGTGTAACCTCTGATCTTTGGAATCTTAATTGAAATACTAAGTACCATGAAACAGTGGATAGAACTCAGGCATCAAAGGGCACTGTTTCTCCTCTTACTGCCTTGAGTTTGTGAAGGTAAGAGAAAGTGGACTCTTCAATAGGCAGTACTATTGGAAAATTTTATCATCTGAGCTATATCAAATTACACATAGAAGGAAGTTGTTATGACTGCATTGTTTTCCATTCTATTTGTATTTATGATGATAATTCCCTCCATTGACAACTTACAAATAGTACATTACAGATAAAGAACAAAACAAGACACATTCAAAATTAAGTCCTCATTTAGTGAAAAGCTTTGTAGAGAGATAATACAGGATCCAAGTGAAGGACTTTATGATTAAGGCCTGAGAGCAATGCACATTTGTCACTAGGACTGTCATGTAATGTCATGAACTCAGTATTAGGAAAGCAGAGGGCAAAGCCCACATTTTGGCTAAAATAAGGAAAATGTTAAGATATTTTTATATTATCTTAATATTTTCAATTCACCAGAATTTCATCTGAATGTACTTTATTCCAAGAAATTGTGAAGGGAAAGGAACTTAAAAAATATAGAAAGATATTTGTTTGTTTGTTTGTTGTTCGTTTGGCTTCTCTCCAACATCAACATTAAATATCTAAATTATTTAGAAAGTTCTTGCTGTTATTATTGCAATTGCAACAGTCATGCTTTGCATTAGAATTCTAATACAGATGTCCTTGGCTGCGTTGTGTAGGACAGATCTAGACCTCTTCACAGAATTTTTTCATAAATAATATATGCAATCAAGTGGGATTTTTCATTTATAGGTAAAGTTACATAAGGTATTTTGCCCTCTCTGTCACAGACAGCTGATGAAAAAATAAACTAGAATGAAAGAAAATAGAAGTGATACTTTTTTTGGTGTGTTTGTTGGTTTGTTTTGTTTTGATTAATACAAATACAAATACGAATACTAATACTAATGCTAATGCTAATACTAATACTAACCTGTGCCTCTGTTTTTAGGAAATGAATTTTAGATCTTCAAAACAGATTCCAGTTTAGGTCCTTAAATTTGAATATACTTCATAGCAGTTTTGATGCATCAGAAACAAATATTCAGCAAATTTTCTCTGGAATTCTGCTGTAGCATTGGTATTTGGCAATGATGCTTATAAGGCAAGCTGATGTTTTTGTTCAGGACTCAAAAGGAGTTTTGGACTGTGATAGTGAGGCAAAAATATTAGGTTAGATTAAGCATTAGTTTAGATACCAAGAACGGTCTGCAGAAGTGTAGCAATGAGAACATACTATTATATTTCAAGAATACTTTGAAAAATAACAATTCACAGCCTTCAAAGCATCAGTGAACACAGACCATGTCTCAAGCAATGGTTCAGAATGATTTTTCCTTTAGTCCTGCATAGTGTAATATATTCACGTCCCAATGAGGACACTGGGACTATTACCCAGCAGTCTTGTATTTTGCTCTGTTCTGAATCCTTTCTCGTAGTCCCAGTCTGCTGAATAGGGAATAATGGAGAAGGTAATTACCCAATTCCCTCAAAAGAGTAAAAAAATTCAAATCTGTAGGAAATAGATTACTCAAGGATGCTGTAGATTATGGCTGAGAATGGGACTGTTGAATAACAGGGTTAAATTAATGATTAGATGAAAGGATATATCTTCAGATAAGAAGCTGTTATTTGAAATATGCTGCAGTTTCTTTGCACTTGGGAAATAATCACATTAAAATGGAGTTAGTCTAACCAGATGTATTTTTACTAGGTATTTCAGTTAAGACATATTTTGAATTCTTACATAGTTTGTGAAAATTGTACTAATAAATAGATATGAACATTGTTCTGAATTTATATCCCATATAAGCAGGTGAATGTTGTCATATGACAGCATTCCTTTTTTCTCATATTAGACACTGAGGAGTTTTCTAGGAAATAGTTTATCAACTGTACTTAGTACTATTTTTTTTTTATCTTGTAGAAGGCTTACCGGGAGGAGCAGCTCATTTACAGACTAATGAAACAATCCCAGCAGGAGCGGAGGATTGCTGCTCAACTCATGCATGTTCGGCATGAGAAAGAGGTGCTAAGGCAAAACAGAATTTTCAGGGAAAAGCAATATGAAGAAAGACGTCAGAAGGAGTTCCAGGAAGCCCTTGACAGAGAAGCGGTAAAAGATTTATCTCTGAATTGCTGCAGGAATTCTAGAATATCCTCATGTTACAAAATGGAAATTTGTGCTGTCAACTGTTAGACTTCAGGACTTTTCTAGTGACATGATGATTTAGTGATAAATATATTCTTATATCTTTGTTCAAAGTCACAGCTATAAGTAATAAGGATGTAACTGTACCTGTGGGACTGAGTGCATTTTGTCCTGTGTTAAAAGTTTGGGGGAATTTTGCAGGGAGAAAGAACAGCTAATCTACCTGATCTACTGAAAAGTGTGCTTGCACATGGTAGTGGGTTTGAACTTAGGTGGCCTTTAAAGGTTCCTTCCAACCCAAACCATTCTATTGTTACATGATCCTGTAATAAGGGACAAAGCTGAGCAACTGAAAATAGGATTTTGATCTTTTCTTCCATACTGATTTTAACTTTGTAGGAAAACATTTCTATGTGTTGAGTTTGAAAGGCACAGACTCACAGAGGCAACAGAACAATAACCTAAGGTCTTGTTTCAGGAATCGTGACCTTAATTTCATTTAGATAGGATCTGTTAAAGTCTGGTTTTGACAAATGCTGGAGTAGTTTCACTCATGAGTGCTAATTGCTGCTTTGAAGCTTTAAGTTGATTAAAAGGACTTAAAATTCTGTGGAAATTTGCCAAGTGCTATGCTCATAGGAGGCCATAATGTAATATTAGAAAATTTATTTTTCTCCTGTCAAAAATGATCAGCAATTCCAAATCCTCCAGCACAGCTGGAGTCCTGCGTAATCAGCAGCTATAGCCATATCACCTCCTAAAGTATGCTTTCAGCCACCAGCTCAGAGGATGGAGGCGGTATACCACCACAGGAACTACTGATAATTTTCTACCATGACCAGAAATCTTTCAAATATTGGACAATATCAATAATATGAACTTATTTGAAGATCAAAATTTAGTAAGATAAATTACATGTCCTAAACAGGTTGTTAACACCAGAAGTTGCAATTTCACTGCTCTCAAGTACTGCCTTTGTCTTAATCTGTTTGTCATAAAACAAGTAATTCATTTTTCCTTTACTTTATTCTATTTTAGAAAGCAAACAAATGGGAATTTATAGAGTGCATAAAAATGTTTAGATTTATGTGTTAGTCTGCCTGTTGGCTATGCAACACTGGTGAAAATCGAGCTGGTTTTGTTTTCTTTGATTAAAGGAACAATCATTTTCAGGACTGTGTAGCTCTGCACTTCCATTTTCGTTGCACTCTCAAATTTACTCCTTAAAAACAATTCTAGGCTTTTGCAAAACAAGAAATTATTGATAATGAAGAAGAAATAACCAGAGAAAGAGAACACCATAAGAAAATTACTGCTGAAAGAGCTAAAAAACGCTATAAAAAGCATTATTCTATATGTTGGGAAATGATAAGCCAAATCATTGATTTGTCAACAAAAGTAGGAGAATATCGTCAACTGACAAACAAGTGAGTATGTAGCTGCTAGGCAAAAATAACAGCAGTTAGGCAGCTGTTAGGCTGCATTATTCAGACTGGTTTAAGCATTATAGCAAATTATGTAGTTTCTCAGATATTTTAGATGGCAGCTGCAATTAGTTTGTATGTGAGAATGGTGACATTATTTTCATGTGAGGATTCAGTGGTGTGCAATACAGGATGAACTAATGCTACAGCCTTAGCATAATTCCTTGGAAACTCAACTTGAATTCTTAGGAGACCAAACTCCACTAGTGCCACAGTTTGTGGAACAGCTGATTAGTCTTATTAACAAATTCCTAAGTTAAAAGTTAAAAACTGAATTTTGCTTATCTCTTCCTAGTTTGCTTCACTAGGTGAATACTTCCTCAGAGTAATACAGACGGGATGACTTTCCCAACATATATAAACTGCCTGGACTGTTCAAGGCACAGAAACTGAGCCCAAGTTCTTCTGAGTTCTTCTCCATGCTGTGATTTCCTCTTATGGCATGCTCTAATTGCACAGGATTTCTGAGAAGGCCCTATAAAGGCAGTAATCTCCAAGTGCCTGTGCTGTAGAAGTGTTTCAAAAACCATGGAGTAGGGCTTTATTGCTGTGGTTCTTTCACTTATATTCAGTGATTGGACTGTGGGCTTAGACTTACAGAATTAGAAAGCATGCCAAAATCTTTTTGCTTTTTAGTGTAATTGTATGTTAAAATAATAGAAGTGTAATTACATGAAGTACACATGATTATTATATTTCATGGAAATTATATAAATTTAGGCTTATTTAGTAGATGATAGAATAGTCAGCCTAGACACACAATTCAGTGAAATTACTAACTAAAGTAAAAGTTTAATTCATATAATTCAGAATTAATTTTGACTTTGAGAAAAAATATTCTATAGATTTTTGGCAAGAGGAGACTTTACATCACAAACATAATATTTTGGGGCAGGGAAAAGTAGCAATAGCAACACAGTTACTACACAGCTCTGGCAGCCAAATATTGTGTGATGACACATTTATGAAAAAACTGAAGCTTACAAGTGCCTATGGTGTCATGAAAGCAAACAAACACTTCTAAAGGCCGGTAATAATTACAGGATGTGTTACAAACTATAACTAGTTTAGCATATGCTTGTTTCATGATTGGGATTCTCGTAAATTTGGCTACATTATTGTAAAATATCCAACTCTCTAATTTTTGGTTTAAAACTCATTTTTCTGCCTTTTTCCTTTTTTCTTTTTTTCTTTTTATCTGTAGCCGTGTTCCACTAAAACTGATGCTGGATTGGAAGGAACTTTTTTTAAATGGAAAACCAATATATGAACAAGCCTCAATTCAACCTCTGCCAGATGAACCTAGCCCAGAACAAATTGTAGAGCTGAATAAAATGAGTCTGTTAGATGAAAAAGATTACAGTGAATACAAGGTACACTAAACTGATAAATCATAATGGAAGATAATACACCTTGCTTTTTCATAATCATAAACTTTATGTTGTGATCTTGCATTTTGTTCTATTACTGTTTTCTAGTGTCAAATTTAGACAAGCATTTCCTTTTCATTGTTTATATGTAATCTTGATTATATTTCTTGAGTTTTAGGACTAGCGTGTTAATTGCAAAGCAATGAGTTTTCAGCTAACTGGAATTTAAATGTATAATTAATATTACCAGATTAGGAAATGCAACAGAAACTAACCAGTAAAAGCAGTAACTTGAAATACCAGACATGTTACAAAACCTGAACTCTTAATTTCAGAAATTTTGAGTGAAAGCTCTCTAACAAGATTTATTGGTTTGAATGAACTATTTGTTTTAATATAGTAACATTTTTTGAAATTATTAAAAATGGCTGACATTTTTCTTCATCTTCTGTTAAAATACAAGTAAATGTTTTTCAGGTTATTATATTACCTTCATCAACTTTTCAATATATTGATGTTATTTCAAAATTAAAATATTCAGTGTTGATGTTTCCCTGTTAAAATGTATTATACAGTTTTTTCAAAATTATATTCATGATTACATTCATTAAATACATATTTAGACTTTTCAAATAACCTGGTGAGTAGAAAGTGACAAAATCATGGCAAATACCCAGTCTTTTTCTTGTTGGGGATTAATAAATGCTATATATATTTGCTTTTTGTCCACATCCTGAGCCACTTGGTACATTTTTCTTTTGCAGTGAGTATAATGTTCATTATGAGTTTCTGTGATGAATGCCTGAAAGCTCAATTTACTGCAGCTTCAGTTTTGACATATGCCTTTCTGATTTATCTCTTTATAAGGTCCTGATTGACAGCATACCAACTCATGAGTGAATTTTGTAATTATTTTTTTAGGTAAAAAAAGGGCTATACACAAAGTCAACAAGGACAAAAAAGACAGGCAGGAAACAGAGGAGAGCACTAGTGAAAAATTAAGTTTTTCAGTCATATTTTCATCTATATTATGAAGTCTTAGTAGTCTTCTCTAACGGTGACTTCACTGAATGTCACAAAAAATTACTGACACATTTAAAGCCTCTTTTTTCCTGTCAGACTATTTCAAATTATTTCATAATTAGTTTATTCACAGATGTTGTTGGTCTTATGCCTTTCTGAATCATTGTTCATCAAAAACTGGCATCCTATGACACTTGAAATTGTTGGGACCAATTCATACTTACATCTTCTAAAAACCTCAGTGAACTGCTAATTCTTTCAAAGTTTGGCCTCTAGATAAAAAGTTATTGGCAGGTCATTCTGACAACATTTATACTGATTTTCCTAACATTTGTGAAAAGAGCCCAGGACAGGCAGTTTGGCATCTTTCACTCAAGAGTACCTTGCTTATCTCAGGCATACCAGCTATAAGTGTCAAATATATTCAGTAAAATACAAGGAAATGCAGTGCCATCAGTCCATTATGCGTTATACATTACATTTTATTTTGAGAATATTTTTTGAAACTACCATGGTATAAGTTGTGGCTAATCACTTAATAAATAATAAAATAACCAAAACCCAAGTATAGCATTAGGTACTCTTTAAATAATTTGTGATTTAATTCAAAAGTATTGTCCAGGAGTTACGTAACTCCCACCTGGATGCCTGAAAACTTGTTTCTTACAGGTAAATTATTGTATCTCATGACTGGTAGAGTCTAGCAATCTTCTGGTTAAAAGGGCAAGATAACTGAAGAATGGGGGAACCCATTCCACTTGGAATTATTGGGTCTAATAGAACTTAAAGCAACAAATCCATCTCTCTACCTATATATTTAAAGAAAAATTATTCAGATAGTGCAAGTATTTGGGTTTTTTTAAGGTTGTCTTTTCAAATTACACATGAAGGGGGATATTGCACAGCTCAAAAATATTTACTTTATTTGTTTTTACTGATCAAAAAGAAGTGACTTCTAATTGTAATTTAAATTTATTTTAGACTGAATTAAATTATATTTTTCTGTTTAATAGGCATGTGTTCAAAGTCAACACACTAGTTCTACTAGTAGAATGTATGCTGTGACAATACATGATTCATACAGTAAATTCATGAAAAGTTGCATATCCTACCCAGAGCATGAATTCAAAACCTTATCTTTGAGTAGAACTTTAGCATTGTTCACTTCTGTTGATAGTGGTGAAGTATTTCATTTATGGAATAACACAATTGTTTGGATTAAAGGTTCGTGAAGGTCATTTGCTTAAAGCAGGGCCAACTTCTGAGTCAGGTAAGGTTGCTTAGCATCATTTAGTCAGCTTTGAAGAATTCCAAGGATAGATATTCCACAGACTTTCTGTGCAATCTTGCCCCGTGCTTTACTAGTCTCATTGTAAACCAGTTTTTTCTTCCTTTTTTCCTGCTTAGACTGTTCCTTGCTGAAATATTTGACTTTGCCTTCAACGCTTTGTTATGCACCCAAAAAGAAGTGACAAGCTAGAATCTAATTGAAAATATTATAAGTCTACCCATTTTCCAAACAGCTGTTTAATATCTTCCAACCAAATAAATATCAATACAGGACTAGTATTATTCTGTATACTAAAATGTCTTTTATCTTCTCACAGCATAAATTTCAGGACATCAACACTTTCCTAGTGCTATAAGATGCAAAACTTGTAGAGTAAAAGTACAACTCTGTGTTCCATTCTTTGGTCTACATTCATTCTTCCAGTGTAATTGTCAGTAAAATGATCTTTACTGGTAAAACTTAGTAAATCATACAACTGATAAATTTCTGTTCATCTCAGGGTAGATGAACTGGAAGTTTCTACTTGGTATTTCCTTCCCTTAATGTTTGAATCAGTTTGAGTTGCTGGCTTTGGTTTAATTTTTTAATTCTCTCTATTGAATTTTAGGCAAATTTTTTTTATTTTAGGCAAATACATATATTTGAAATCTTTGTTCATGAAATTTTCAGAGATTTAAAAGTGATACTGGGCAATAATGCTGCCCAATTTTAGACTGCAGAATGTTACAATAATGGATTTCTAATACAAAAATCTGCTACTGATTAATTCCATAGTATTGGTGAAATTGTTTTTCATATTTATGGAATTTAAAAAGTGATTATAGGAATCTGTATTAAATTTGCACAGCAGAGTTCTGGTAGCAGGGGGCTGCAGGTGTGGCTTCTCTGAGAATCTGCTGAGAGCTTCCCCCATGTCTGACTGAGTCAATGCCAGCACTGACTCCAAGATGGACCCAACACTGGCCCAGGCTGAGCCAGCCGGAGAGAGCAGTGACACCTTGGTGATAACATATTTAAGAAGGAAAAAAAGGTTTTGTGCAGATGTCAGAGAAGAGAGGAGTGAGAAGATATGAGAGGAACACATGTGAAAGTGTCTTCAGACACTGAGGTTAGTGGTGAATGATGAGGAGGAGGTGCTCCATGCGTTGAGATTCTCCTGCAAGCCATGGAAGCTCATGGTGACACAGAGATCCATCTGCAGCCCATGGAGGAACCCACACTGGTGCAGGTGGAGATGCCCAGAGGAGGCTGTGAATCCATGGAAATCTGTGTTGGAGCAGGCTCCTGGTAGGACCTGTGGCCCGTGGAGGGAGGAGCACATCCTGGAGCAGGTTTGCTGGCAGGACCTGTGATCCCATGGGGACCCATGTTGGAGCAGCCTGTTCATAGAGGACTGTACCCCATGGAAGGGACCCAGCTGGGTACAGTTTGTGAATGGTAGCCCATGAGAAGGACTCAGGTTGGATATACTGGTAGAGGACCAGATCCGGTGGGAAGGACTGCATGCTGAAGCAGCTAAAGGTTCCACTCTCTGAGGAGAAAACAGCAGCAGAGACAACATGATGAATTGACCATAACTCCCATTCCCTATTCTCCTGCTCTACTGGGCAGGAGGAGCCTGGGAAGGAAGGAGGGCTGGGGGGACAGTGTTTGTAGGATTTGCTTTAATTCTTACTATCCTGCTCTGATTTTGGTTCATAGTAAATTCAATCTGTTTCCCCAGGTCAAATCTGTTTTACCTATAATGGTAATTTGTGAGTGATCTCTTCCTGTCCTTAACTCATGAACCTTTTGTTATGTTTTCTCTATGGCATCCGTCCAGAGGCAACCATCACAGAATCTATGAAAATGTTTATATAAGTACTTGTCTCTCAGCTAGTTGTTAGTGAATGTCAATAAATGTTTAATGATTATGATATAATGATAGGTTTTAATAAGGTTCTATTCTAAAAACTATATTACTATTTAATACTATTCAAATTCATTATTTTATGTATTATGTATGTGAATAAGTATATATATTTAGAAAGATGGAAGACAAGACATACTGAGATTTGCTAATTTGTCATTTATACAGAGTATGACAGGGGAATGGAGCCCAACTGAAGAGAACAGTGAAAAAAAACCTCTTAATAATAACGTATTGGGTCATGTGCTTCGTAGACTGATGGAGATGTTCTATCCTCCAAAACCCAAATCTTCACCTGAATTTCCTTCATTTCCCGTGAAGGGATGTGTTTTGGGAAAAATTTTTAGTGGAAAAACTACCTGTGCAAAGTTTATTGAAAAAGGTAGAGGTTGTTTGTTTGTTTGCCTAAAATTCATTTAAAATTTTATTTGTGTTAAAATCCCACTCTTACAATGAAAATTGTTTGTGCAAATCCTTTCATTAATTCTAGAACCTCAGATGTATTTTGAAGGGGTTGGTCGCATGTCATTCCTTTGTTATATTCCCAAATAAACTTAGAAACACTGGAACTTGAAAGTAATGTTAATGTTGTATTGTAATGTTAGTACTTATTCATTGAGGATTTGAAAATGCTTTTGGTAAACTTCTTTGGAGTTACTTGTTTTAGAAGAGACTAGCACGATAGCTATGTGATTGTTGATACACACTATCGATACATGTGAGGTACTTACAGAGAGGAAAAGCATGAACACAACTTACATTAGAAGCCCAAATTAAATAATTAATTTAACTTCTTGTAATAATTTCTCTGTATGTATACTCAACTTGAATTGTAGCTATCTAATATTTTTGTGTATTAGTTTGCAATATTCAGGTGCTATCTATTGGTATTCTGGTTCAGAAGGCCATTGAAGCTTTTCTTATAAATGAAATGAAAAGTGAATCCAGCATGATTTCACAGGAATCAGAGAGTTCTGGAGAACAAAATGAGGTAAGCATATTCCCTTGTTTTGTTTGGCTCTTACAGGTAGATGGGAATGAAATGTGTAAGGACAAAAGCATCCTTAATTTTTTTTACTCTTATTTCAAACTTATTCTAAGTTTTGACAGTAAGACTGGAAGAGTCGTCTTGAATTTGCAGGCTTGTTTTTTCTGTAAGACGTAATTTTCATTCTAATCCATTTCCTGTCAAATTTGATACAAGGTCCAGGAGAACTTACCAAATTCTCCACCAAATCTTCTAGAGGAGCTCCAAACAGAAACCACCACAGGTAAATATTTCTTCTTCCAGATTTTCCTGTATGTCTCAGGCTCTTGGGATACTTCAGTCTTTTGCATATCCCAGCAGGCCCACATTTTCCCCAGCCTTCCTTTGTGGAGATACCTGTAAAAGCTCTTGTTGCCCTTCTGCCTAGACGTAAGACAAGGCCTTTTCCCAATGAGGACAGCCAAGTACTGAAAAAAGTTTCCTGGAGAGGTAACGTAGTCTCCATCTTGGTAGGTTTTCCAGATCACACGGAGTAAACAACCAAGAAACCTGGTCTGACTTTGTAACTGAGGGCACTTTGAGCAGAAGGTTGAAATAGAGCTAGGTGACATAGAGAAGTTGCTTCCAAGCTGGATTACTCAATGCTTGTATGATTCTAAAAATTTTATGTACATTCTGTATTGATTTGCTCACAGAACAATAACAACCCGTTACTTTTATTTTATCTATAATAACAAATTTATTTTATCTATAATAACAAATTTTTTAGTAATAGCATCATCAAACTTTATTTTAGAACCTATTTTAGACAATTTTCCTGTTGAAAAGGATCCATCCCAGGAAGAATTTGAACTGGATAACAGTCAGGATGACCTATCTAAGGTTAGTACTCAAACTTTAGTTTCTACTTTATAAAAAGACATTCGTTAAAATGGTTAAATGAATTAAATGGTGGCAGCTTTTCATCATTTGGAATTCCTGATATCAATGCAAGAATTTTCTGTATTTTCTAAAATATGAAAAAGCTTATTATGAAAATCTTCTCCTCTATATGTTGTTTAGAGTTGTACATCTTGTTAAAGTTCTGTATATTCTTGTGAAATCTCACATTTACATAAAATGTGGTATTTTCTGTGACATTTCTGATTTAGCAAAAATATCTTTTTGCTTGCTGCTGCCAAGCAGATAATTCATCCCATGACAAGGTTTCTTTTATTTATGTTAAAAATGCTTAATTTCACAGTGATTTCTTTGGTTTACTGCTCATTGACAATTACTTCCAAAGCTAAGATATAAAAGAATCCCTGTAAAACTAATGAATTTATGTGCTGCTGTATGAAATCATCAGTAGTAGTGTAAATCAGAATTAGCTTAGAATCAGAACACTTAATTTTTAATTTCTTGGCCTTCATGTCCTTGGTTTCTCTAGCTTGGTTTTTTTTTGGCATTTCTACGAGTGGAATCATGGAAATCAGCTGGAGATTTCAATTAAACTAGACATTTTTTTCAATTAAAACTATTCTCCTTTATAGACACCCCCAACTATTGAATATGATAAATAACAGCCACCACTCCTAATATAAATAAATAAATAGTATGTGATATAAAATGTGGAGTCATACTCTTTTAAATGACTCTTTTCAATGACTGTTATGAACATTCTGAGCATACATTGCACTCTTCCACAGTTATCTGTACGTGCTCAACTTGGTGCTGCATCACAGAAATGGCTGAAGAACGGAAAAAGTGTTCCTGATGAATTACTAATTGACATCCTATTGGAAGCCATTGCGTATGAAATTGTATAGATACTTGGTTTTATCTACTCTTTTTTGACAGAAAATTGTCTCCACTACCCTGAAGCTCAGTTAGCACTTAAGTTCCTACATGAACATGATTTAAATTGTATTACTCTCATTAGTATACTGTAAATGATAAAGTAGATTTTCCCATTTTTTACTTTAGCAAAAACGTTATTTGAGAAAACTGAAATTAAAACTCTGAGAAGTCTCTATAGAGTGGTTTTGAAAAATATTTTTTTTCAAAATAAAAGACAACAAAAGTAGTTTTGTTTCTGATTTTTTTTCATTTTAATTAGACTTGATATATTTTTCTTATTTAAAATCTATTATTTTACACTTTAATAATATCTGTCATAATCTGTATTCATCAGGAAATTTAATATACTGAAGTAAAAATGAATGATGGCTAGAGCAATCTGTTCCTTCAGTTTTATTATTATGCTATCATTTCACTGTGTAATTCTGGTTCTTCATTTCCTTTTAGCCAAATACCACCAGAGAAGGGGTGGATTGTGGAAGGGTTTCCAATGACAATTAATCAGGCAAAGCTATTTGAAAAATCTTATACAGGAATTGATACAGAAGCAAAAGATCCAATTTCCGAAAAACTGTCCCTTGCTGTAGATCCCAGAGCCCATAACGAGCCTCCTCCTACCTCACCTGCATTTGATGTTTGTATATTATTGGATATTTCAGACAGTCTGGTACTGGAACGTGCAGCTAACATGAAGTGTAAGTTTCTACCTTCTATTAATAAAGTAAAATGACAAGCACATATCTGTAACTTGTAGTTATTAATGCAAAATAGCATTACTGGACAATTCCTGTGTATCTCACAGTATCGCTTTAATTAATTGTGCCTTGAATACTTCGAGATTATTTCAGATACTGCTGTTTGTTTCACTCAAAAGCAGATCAGAACTGTTCAAGTGGATGTGTATATGCTTTTTTGTATTTGTACTCTCTTTTGTATTTGAACTCTCACTGCAGCTGACACAGCACAGTGGGTGGTGTTGGATATCACATAAAACAGCAGCTGTAAAAAAGACAAGTTGTAACAGATGTAGAATATCTCCTGCATTACAAGTGAGTGTCTGTAGGTAGTATTTTTCTTCAGGAGACACATTTAGAAAAGGAAACAGAAATTATAAACAGAGGGATGTGCCAATAGTCATTCCCTGAGAGTGCCAGAATAAATTCCCTATTGATTACTGCCTTTGTCTTGTCTTCAGTTAGTAAGTGAATGATCAGAAATCAAAGTCAATTCTGGCCAACCAAGGCAAAGGCATCAAAGGCTTTTTGAGAGCTGTTTCACTTCCAGACCACACATTTTAAGACCGTGGAGAAACAGATTTTTTTTTTTTAATGAGTATGTTGTGTATTATCCAAATTATGAGTAGATTCTTCTTTGCTGTTTTCTTTGCACTGCATAGATGACTTAAAGCACTCATTACATATATGTATAGGTAGGAATGAGGATGGGACAAAATCTTTTTAGAGCTTTTGCTAAAAATCTGGTGAAGATAAATGTATAGACACTCAAATCTTGCTAATTTTAAGACCTTGTGCTGCCAAAACACTTGAAACATGTGGTTATATTTAATATAATCTCAGAAGTACAAACAGAATTTATTTCATAAGATGTAAATGTGGTGACAGAGTAGAACAAATCATTAAAAAATCAAAATCCTTGTAAAATATTCAAATATTTCAAATGAATTAAAGGCTTTAAAAAATTCAAAAATACTCAGAAAGAGAGAATATTCTGTCTTTTCATCAAAAGGAATGTTTGTCTGCTCATTGTGAAAAGTAGATACTTCAGATGAAATTGGGAAAATAGCTTCTAACTGGTAGAGTAGATAAACCTGAAATAGTTGCCCACAGGAATGCTCCGTCTCTTCAACTGGAGATTTTTCTGGCTGAAGAACTTCCATTATGAAATGTTAGTGCTGTAATCAGCTGTGCACGTAAACACAGGAAGAGGCAGGACAGTGTCTGAGTCCCTTTACAGCTTGATTTTATATTTCTCTGATGTTCTGTGACTTTTACTTTCTTTTAGGAAATATAGTACCCAACTTTTAAGTGAAGAAGTGTAAGATCAAGCAACACTGAATTTGTTCTTATAATGATTATCTTAGTTTGGATGAATAACTGTCTGAATAATTAACTTTTCAGTATATGCTTATATATGTGGTTTTCCACACAGTAGATAAAAGAAAGACATCTCAGGCTGAACAGAGCATCAATCAAAATTCAGATGCTGAAATCCTAGAAGAGAATATTGATTTGGCCAGGGAGCAGGTGGTACATAGGTAAGTTATATGAAGTCCGAAAATTAATTTAGCGAGATGCTAAGGCCTGTAAATGATTTGAATCTCATATGTGATCCAGGACAATATTGACATGCTTAATGTTAAGAATTTACTTAGACCTTTCTATAATGTGGGGCCTAAAGGGTATTTTCATTTTCTGCCCAATATAAATCCTCCTGGAAAATAAGAATTCTTGTGTTTTGACTTTCCAGGGTATTGTTTTGAGAAGAATTTAGTTTTCAGATATATGCATGAACTATGTGTATATCTTCCATATGTATATGCATATCCATGTGTGCACTTATTTCTGAGGTCTGTCACATATGTGCCTGCCCTTGAGTGAAATACACTTGATTTGAGTTAGAGATTTTATAAAATGTTATTTTCCACTTCTACATTTAATAAAACCACTTCGTTTTCTAATTTTAATGGAATCACTTGATGTTTAACTTTACACAAAGAGCAAAATCAAGAACAATTATTTCTTCTGAATATTTGATACTTTTAACTGACTATTATATTACATATTACTGTTGGTTTAACTGTGATATTAGAAAGTAAATATAGCTTGTGACATGAAAGAGTAAGAAATACATTATTAGTCATCAATAGAATTTTGAAAATTTTCTTTTATTTAAAATGAAGGGGTTGATGTAGGTGGAGTTGTTTTAGTATTAAATTAGATTATCTGCTTTTTCTTTTATTTATCAATTTTAGAAAATGCTTGAATTTCCAATTACTTAGGTTTTAATTTCATATACTGATATAATTTTTGTAGAATTTCAGGCTTCCTAAAGACATGGCCAAAATTAGAGAAGTGGTTTTCAGTCCATCAAAATATTCTAGTGAAAGTAAATGCAGAGACAGAAGAAAGTCTTTTGTGCGAAACAGTGAAGGAAATTATAATAGAAGAAATTGTGAAAAATCAGAATAGAAGTAAGTTTTCATATTCTTACTTTCTAGAGTTCAGTAACAAAATACTTTGTTTTTTATAATTAATGCTAATACTTACTGTATAAAATGATATGGGCAATATACATTTTTGCCGCCCCCTGAAAAGAGTCTGAGGATGTAGTGATAACTACACCAGAACTCTGGACTTTTCTGTTGTGCTTTCACCTTTTTAGAGTATATGGACCATTTTCACATAAAAATGAAAGAATTAAATTCAGTCCTTTCTTCCTTGTTTAAAAATTAGAGCCAGCATTTTCATCTGTGGAATCACATAATTGCATAAGAAAGTCTAACTTGCCATTGTGATCATATAGTCATTTATCAGTAGCAGAATAAAAATATGGATAAGTAGAAGTGGTTTTGACATCTGTTTTTGGTAGTTCTTTATTTCACTTTTCCTCCTTATTACCCCAAAAGACAGAATCATTTACAATAATTTTAAAAAGAAGAAAAAAAGATTAAGCATCCAGGGGGACAAATGCATCAAGTAAACCAGCAGTGACCTCTGAATAACTATTTAGTTTTTTTAATAACTATTATGAGAAAATCTTCATGTTTCTTGTACCACCAAAAGAAAAAAAAAAAAAAAAAAACAAACCTGAAAAGCACTTGTAACAGTAAAAGTTTATCTCACTACTCCTGTGCAAGGTTTCTAGTTCATAAGGGGTTTTAGTGTGCGTAGTTTATAATTAGTGGCTCTGCTAGAGTCAGTAGCAAAATTCCTATTATTGAAAACGAAGTGAAGATTTTCTAGTTAGAATTGTTGTATAGAAGTATTTAAGCACTATTTGCTCCCTAAGGAGAAATAATACCTGGATTCAATTAATAAAGTTTAATTTCATATTTACATTGATAACTTCCAAGCTGTCCTTCACTCTTAGGTTCATATAAGCAGAACAGAGGTATAGGTTGATCAAGCATGTTTTCCCTTTAGTGAATCCATTCTGACTGTTCATGGTCAGCTTTTTGTTTTCCATGTGGATAGAGATAGTCTCCAGAGTGATGTGCTTCATCACTTTTCCAGGGATTGAAGTGAAGCTGGCTGTGTCCTCTTTCTTGCCAGTTTTGAAGACCAGGGTGACATTTGCTTTCTACCACTACTCAGGAACCTCTCCTGATCTCCATGAGCTTTCAAGAGGAAAGAGGATCATGAGCTCCCTGGCTGTTATGTCAGCCAGCTCCCTTGGATTTATGGATGTCAAGTGTTTTGAGGTGTTAACTGATCCAATCTTCCTTGAGCATTGCTGATTTCATAAGGATATTTTTGATGAACAACACCTAAGTAATGAAACAGTGAATATATCCCATTATTTTGAACCTGTGAGAGTAGCAGAGATGTCTAATTCTGTTTATTGGTATTTAAAATACATTTGGAATTACTAATTGTGCATTTATATCAAGGGTATGCTGAAGAAACAGCATCAGAAGAAGAAAAGATTTTACCAGTTACAGATGAAGAAGAAGTTGTACCTGTCACAGATGAAGAAGAAAAAGTTTTATCAGTTGTAGATCAGCCTCCTCCCTCTCCTGAGACATCACCACCACCTATTGAACCAGGATCAGATGAATGGATTTATGTAGATGAACCACTTCCTCAGGTACACTAATTCCTGACTGAAAATCTTAAATATCTAATACTATTTTTCTTAGTATTTTATGTAGGTCCTACTTAAACATTTTGTATCATTGCATGCTTGTTTTTTTCAATATTTTTCAAGAAAAGGTATGCTATTGCTTTGTGATAAATATGCAAAGAACAGTTGCTACTAAAATACATAAATTAAGGAATCATACTTTCAAATTTAGATTTTTTTTTAGTTCTTTGATGTCGCTGTTTGCCAAGCTGAAATGACCACACGGACTCGGAACTTGAGAGAAAAGACAGAGCAAGGGCAGAAAAGCCCTGATTTGTTTATTTCATCTTATTATATACTTTTATAAAGGTGACCATGGATTGGAGGGTGGAATTCTCACCTCCCAACCACATTGGTCAAAAGGATCGTAATTCACCCCTCCTCTCATGGAGAAGAATGCAAAAACAATCTCTTGTTTACATGAGCAGAGCATGAGAAAAGTGAGAACTTCTACTTTAATATGAACACACAGAAAACTAGGAAATCTCATGGTGATGCTTTGCAGTTATGATGAAGAACACAGCTGCCAAAATAATAATTCTTTTTGCTATTATGAAATACTAACACAAATTTACTAGATCACTTTTCTTTCTCTGACAAGGGTAAGTTGTGGGTCTTATACAAATACTAAGAATGGGGATATGTGTAGTCATCTTTCTCCTAGTATATTTTTTAGTAATATCTTCCCTGACGACATCTTCTCAGATTCTAGTGATCTGAAATTCAGGGGTTTTCTGAAATGGCTGTATATCTGCATCTTCTGTTTAGTAGCTCTCAATGGACTTTTCTTCCATGACTGTGTTTTCTAGTTGGTACAGTAGCATTTTAGAAACCATTTATTTTTGGTTCTCTGTGACATAGCTTAAAAAATTATGTTAATTCTGAAAAAAATATTTTCTTTTCTTTGCTTTAAGCCATGATGTTTGCTTCAATCATTTGGTGACCCTAATTCATGGTGACCCTAATTCATGTATTGATAGATACAATGAATAATAATTCTATAATCAACATCTGAGGGCATTTAAAATGCGACAAGCATCTCTTAAATGTTCATTTTTCTTAATGTTGCTTTTGTTCTCCAATCCAGTTATAATCTGTTCTAGTTCTCCTGTAAATTTTTTGAGATGAGAGGCTGGGACTACATGCAGTCCTTGAGATGCGAATTTTTCAAGGGTGGACAGAGATGATCTGAAATTTGTTCTGTAATTGCTTTCCTAGTGTTTACCAGCTTTTCCTGCAATCAGCTCAGTTATGCTGGGTTTCTCCTGGCATGGCCATTATTTACATTTCATGGCAGTCAGTCAGTCAAACATCACTTTTGCAACACTAGGCAGTCAGCTCAGATTTTTATGAGCTCAGTTATGAATGACCAAATTTTCTTAATTCAGTGCTCATTCAGTATCATCACTTATTTTTTGAGCATATCCAAAACAAATACTGGAATTTTCTGCTGGAACTTTCCATTCCTTTAGAGACCTACCACTTTTTCCCAAAGAAATTCACAGGATAAAAGTATATGTTCATACAGTATCTGTCATCAGCTGTAAACCAAAAGAAATACATAGTGAAAAAAATGAATCATATGATTTCATGAAATAATATTTTTGTGTATTTGCTTATGCTACAGATAACTGAATAACCAAGAAATAAATCAATTAATTTTGATGTTTTTAAAAAATTCACAGGAGATAATTGATTTTTTAGTACCTTACTGGGAAATGGTAGAAAATACATATATGAATACGATCAAAACTGTACTTAGATGTCTAAGGGATGAACAGTACACTATAATTCATTACACAGCAGATATTAGGTAAGTAGAAATAGTGTTTTATCACATTAATATTTGTATTATATATTTTTCATGGGGCAGTCTGTAACCCAAAAGTTATTTTTACTGCAATTTACAGAAGAAATTTTCAGGATTATTTGAAACGTCCACATCTTATGCAAGAGTTTGTCTCTCAGTGGCAAACAGCTTTTAATTCAATTGCTGATGACCTGCGAGATGATGAGGAAACAAAAGCTGAGCTACACCAAAGGGTTACTGTAAGTAAATGACAGAAATTACAGTATACCCTAGACTATTATTTCCTTTCATATAATATGAATGATATTATTTACTTCTTTCTTCCTCTTTACAGTTCTTATCAAACTGTGCCATTTTCCTCTTGTGCATAATGTGTCCTTTAAAATTATTCCTCTGTTTTTTGACCATAACTTTCTTACATCTTGCTTTGGTTTTTAGGTTACACTGTGGTATTGCGATACATTGTAAAATAAATATTTCTCTGCACTCTTTTTCTTTACATTTTGGGGTTTTCAGAGATTTTACAAGCTGGATATTTCTATCACAGTAAAAAATCTTGGCAGTATTTTATTTTTTCTGTAAATTATATATGATAATATATGCTTTCTAAAACTGATTCTTGCAAAGTATGTAGAATTTCTTTTGTTTTGATGTTTTGATTCAGTTAGATCTTCTTTAGGTCATGTCCCGAGAGTTCTGTTTCACAAAAATCCGTAACACTAAATGTGCTAACAACTTCAGAGCCAGATTTACCCAAAAGTAGAGCTGTCTTTGAATTCATCAGATTCCATTTCAGAACAGACATGATTTTTAGTTGAGTTGTATCAGGAATGCTCCCCAAAAAGGAGAAAAGGAATACTGACAACCTTTTTAGTTGAAGGGAACATTTGAGGAATAATGTATTAGTTCATCTTAGGTGAAAAAGCATTAGACCTCCTTTTCCATAGGAATTTTCCTAGAGAATGGAGTAGAGGATTGCAAAATCATCATCCATATTTCTAATTTCTACAGAATGGCATTATAGAAAGACTGGAATCACTCTGTCCTATATTTTAGAAAGATAAAATATTTGGCCTTTTGCTCAAAACAGAAATTCATGTTTGACATTATCCAGTTCAAATTAGAAGAGGAGGTTACACTCCCATATGATGCAGTGAAACTCAGATACTGTGATAAACCTAAGCGCTTTGGAGTGAATAAATTAATTTCAGAATATATCATATTTTTTAAATAATGCATTCACCACTTATGAATTCCATACCTGTGGGTGATTGTGAAGATGATGTTCCTCTATGCTTTTAAAGCCATGCTCATTATATCTCCCTGAATGTATGAATTCTGTCAGCTATCCTTCCTTGCTGTTAGAAAAAGGAAATGAAAAGAGTAGCAACCTTCATAATGTCTTTCCCCAAACTCAGACTCCTCAACACTATAATCTCAGCTGGACCCATTCTAAAGGACTAGGACACACCAGCTGTAATACTTGAAATTTCTCTAGCATCAACTGGGAAATGTAAAAACCCACCCCATTTTGTGATGTATGTAAAATTCCTTGAAGGTCCAAAGCCCAGAGGGCAGCCAAGACTTGTGGTTTAACCCTAGCCTGCACTCAAGCTTCACCTAGTCACTGAGCCCCCCCAGTGGGATGGGGGAGAGAATAGTGAAAGTGAGAAAGCTCGTGGGCTGAGGTAAAGACAGTTCAACAGGCAAAACAAAAGCTGTGCACAGAAGCAAAGCAGAATGAGGAATTCATCCACTGCTCTCCACAGGCAGGCAGGTGTTTGGCCATCCCCAGGAAAAAACCCATCCCGGGTTCCATCACACATAATGGTGACTTGGGAAGACAAACACAACCACTCCCAGTGTCCCCTCTGCTTCCTTCTTCTCCCTCTGCTTTACATACTGAGCACAGTGCCATGTGGTGTGGAATGTCCCTTCAGTCATCTGGGGGCAGCTCTCCTATCTGTGTCCCCTCACAGCTTCCTGGTACCCACAGCCCCTCGCTGGTGGGTGGGGTGAGGAGCAGAAAAGACCTTGGCTCTGTGCAACTTCTGCTTTGCAATAACAAAATCATCCCCGTGTTACCAGCACTGTTTCCAGCACAAGTCCAAACCATAACTCACCACTCTGAAGAAAATGAACTCTTCCCCAGCCAAAACCAGCACACATCCTGAGTACCCAAACACAGAATTACTGTGGATAAGACACACTTGAGCAGTACATCTCTGTCTTCCAGCAATTTCTTCAAATTCCATCTCACTACATTGCTGTCATCTAATATAATCAGTTGCTTGCTATCACTACCTCTTTTTTTCCAAATAGGAGAGGACTGAGCAAATGCATCCATTTTTACTTTTTTTAAACTTTTTTTTTACTTTTTTTACTTTTTTACCACATTATTACAAGAAAAGGAGAGAGAAACTCCTTCATTGTGAGAAGAAGAGCAGTGAAAGAAGAAGATAGTCATTCTTTTGGCTTCTGCCAGAGGAATATAACTCACTGTATCCCTCTGCAGTTTTCTCCACTGCTTACAGTAAATCAAAACTTTGACTTAAATAACACGAGGACAAAGTGTAAATTCCTTCTTTTTACATGTTTAAGAAAGATACTGGAAAGAGCTGTACGTTAGTTTGTACAAAAAATTAGTGTGTTTGTGAGGTATTGCATTTATGTGAAAGTTTTTTTGTGGCAAAGCATCTGCAAAGGTGGCTTCTGTAAGAAGGCATGGCAGCTGTGAGACAGGAGTGAGAAAATGTGACAAACAGCTCTGTGGTCACCAAGGACAATGAAGAAGGAGAAAGAGGAGGTGCTCCAGGCACCAGAGCAGAGATTCCCTATGGCCCTGTGGAGAAGGCCTTGGTGATGCAGGTTGTTCCACTGAAGCCCATGGAAAACAGATCTCCACCCTGCAGTCCATGCGGGCTGTATCAGGTGGACATGCTGTGAAGGAACAGCAGCCTGTGAAGAGCCTAACCACAGTGGTTCCTGGCAGGAGCTGTAGCCCATGGAGTATACATAGTGGAGTAGTACAGTCCTAAAGGGCTGCACACAGAAAAGACCCACACTGGAGTGGTTATTGAAGAACACAAGCCTGCGGGAAGGACTTGCCCTGGAAAAATCCATGGAGGACTGTATTCCGTGGCAGGAACCTCACTCTGGAGCAGGGAAAGAGTGTGAGGGAAGGGAGTGGCAGATAAAAATGTATAATGAACTCATCATAATTACCCATTCCCCATTTTTCCTGTGCTGTTTAGGAGGTAGAAAAGCCAGGAGTGAAGTTAAGCCTGGGAAGAAGAATGGGTGGGGGAAAGGTGTTTTTAGTTTTATTTCCCATTATTCTGCTGTGTTATTAATTGATATTAAATTAAATTAAATCAAGTCTGGTTTGCATATGATGGTGATAGGTGAGTGATCTCCTCACCATTATCTTGATGCATGAACTTTTCCATCATATTTTCTCCCCCTGTGAGAAAATCCCCCTGTGATATTTTCCTGTGAGGAGGAGTGATTAGAGCAGTTTGGTGGACAGCTGACAGTCAGCCAAGGTCAACTCACCACTGTCAATCAGTGTCATATGCTTATATGCTTTTTATCCAGCAGCATATTCTTATGTGCACATTCTACAGTGTAAACAGCCATGAATATCTGATTGCCTGCACCTTGGCTACCTTTAGCCATCATTGATGTGTTAGGTAGCCCAGGGACTTCTCTGTGGCTTTTGTCCAGCAGAGGACAAGGGAATTTAACTGAAGTCTTCAGACAGGGGGGAGGAACAGAATCTGACATAATAGGTTGCAACCAAGACCTGGTTAATAAGGAATCACTTCATGATAAGCCTAAGCTCCTCTCCTTTTCTTCTGTCCCCAAACAGGTCAGATAGGGTAGCACTGCCTGGAGCCAGAGACATCTCATCTTGTCCTACCTTGCCCTGTATTTAACAGCACTCTTCTCCTCCCATGGCCTCTTACACATAGTGGCTTGTCATACTATTTCCATGCAGAGATGGCAACAGGGGAAAAATAGGCAATAGGGAAAAAACAGCATGTTTTATGCTTAATAGGTCCTCAGTGCTGTCAGTGATCCACATGGTGCAATTTGACATAATTGCTAGCTGAACCACCCCGAGTTAAAGGAACATTAGAGAAAAGTGCTGTGTGAGCTACTCAACTTTAAAAAACATTTGAAATCTGTATTTTTCATGTTGCCCATTCCCTGAGGGTACTATTCTTAGCAAACCATTAACTATCAAACTAGTACTATTAATTAGCAAACCATTCAAGTGGAAAGCTGCTGGTGCAATTGGGAGCTTAGTTATTCATAGTCTCATGTTTGTCTAGCTTAGGTAGATCATCTCTGCCTAAGGAGAGCAATGCAGCCTGCACACTGAACTCCTATCTTGCTGTAGAGGCATGTGACCTGAGCAGTTATTCATATTTATAATAGTAAAGGAAAAAGTTGCCCTATACACAGGAAAAAAAAAAAAAAGGGTTATGTGGTTATATTTTCTATCATAATTAATGATCGTGTTTGATTTTGTGCTTTAGGACCTAAGAGATCTTCTCTGGGATGTCTGTGACAGCAGAAGGCAAGAAGCAGAGCAGGAACGTATTGGTATCATGAATGAAGAGTGGTTACCAGATCATAGGGGGATTGCAATGAACCATTTCTTTACACTTATGCAGGTATGGACTGCTATAATAGACCGGAGAGAAATTTCATGTGTTTGGCTCCAAATATATGAAGGATTAAAAATCAGTTAAGCAAATATTCATGTGTTTTCTGAATTTATAGGCAAAGTTAAGAGACAAAAAGTAGGTGACAATCTATACATTTAACTTCGGAATGCAGGAAAGATTAAGAAAAATACTGGTTTTGTTGTTCAACCCGCAAAACTTTCAATCTCTATTATATACTGCTACTTTTTGCATTTTTTATAACTCCAATTAATTATCTTGAGTTTTGTGAGAGAAATGTAACCATTCTTTATCCTTCTGTGATCACATTGACATCTCCTTTAAATTTATGAATTACGTCATTCACAGCTTGATGTCGGAGTATTTCCCATCTCTCAAATTTATTTCAGTTGTAATTTCACTGATGTGGCTTGAAATTTTATCTGCTGACCAAAAAATAAAACCCCAAAAAACTAAGTTGGATTTTGAGATTGAGATGTCATTTGCTGCTGTTGTTCAAATAGGACCCAGCTTTCTGTTATGTAAATTAAAAGTTTTCAAGAGTCCATTAGTCTTGCCTTCTTGGTGCATAAATTTAGTTTAGAAAAGGTTTGGAGTATTCTAGACCAGACTAGGCTAGGCAGGCTTTTCTGCAAACTGAAGTGATCATTCTGTGAAAATTTTAGCAAACTTAAAGAAGAGAATGAAAACAGTGTTTTAAATACATGCCTTGTGATGCTAGTTTAGTTGAAAAAGCCAGGCCTAAGCAGTTTAGAGTGTGAGTTTAGAGTTAGAGCAGTTTAGACTTTGAGTCTGTGTGCTGTTTTTATATAGTGGTTATAAAATCATATAGTTGTGTTAATTCAAGAAAAGTTTGTGAAATAGTCAGTGCTATAGTAAGGAAATTGTTAACTTTGTTTTCAAAAAGTCTACAAAATGCCCTAAATAAAAACTTCCAGCCACTGACTAAAGAGAGGTCAAAATATCAAATAACTGCTGAATATCTGAACCTCATTGGTCTTGTAACTTGGACCTGAATATTTAAAAAATCCATCTTGAATTAAATGCCTAAGGGAAACAAAGTTATATTACAGAGCTTAAATATTTTATTATTCTCCTTTTATGTTCAGTTATGTCTTTGCAATCCTAGTTCTAACAGAATTTCATGGGCATGTACGGTGGAGTTCAAAGGAGATTCACTATGAATCTAATTGATCTGTATTGTATGGATATGGACAACAACTGTTGAAAATTACTAACACATATTTACCATACGTAAGCTTTTGTTTTCAAAAAGGAAAATTTGATAGAAAACATTACTTCTTGCTTTACTTAGTACATATTCCCCCAAATAATGAGCTATTAATCCTAAAACTACAGGACTACAAATATAATAACTATAACTTTATGTAATGACTATTATTTTTAGAAGCAGCCAAAAATAAGCTTCTTTGGTATTGAGTTCTCCATTTGTGGTTTTTTTCTTTTGAATTTACGTATGTTCCCCGGGTGGCTCTGTAACTGTGTAAACACATATATTTGTATAAATGCCATTTATCAGATTTCATTCCTTCTTTCTATGTACACAGTTATACTAGAAGATATTTTCTCGTTAAATTATGGATAAGTGCTGGTTTACACCACAAAGGTTTCATCCTTTGTTTTGTGAATGTGGTTTTGTGCATTTTCCCATGAATATTTAGTACTGTTTTGTCAGTTAGAAACTAACAACCTACTGTATCAATAAATCAAAACATGACAGGTGTTAAATGTTTCTTGAATCTTACTTGATTTCTTGTTAGATGATTCACACAAAAAGATCTTCATGATACTTAAGTATTCAAAGTCTGTTGATTACTTAGGTCCAGAAAAACTGTATGACTTTTAAAATTTTCCCCATCACATAACCCTTTTTATTTTATACTTTTAAGACTTCGTTTCTTTTGAACAAGAAGATCCATGGAATTAGTCAGCACTACTTGCTACTAGGAAATACATATACATCAAAATATATTGCAATAAAATTTAGTTCATTCAGCATTATTTATTTTAAATATCTTTTCCTGTCTTAAAATTAAGATTCTTATTCCTGCCTAGAAATGACAGTGTGAATACATTAGAGATGCAAGTAGAAGTATGCATTCAGTATACTATAAATTTTAAAACATATATGACTGTATTTCTTGCTTTCCCTCAAACTCTTAAGATTTAGAATTGCTTTTTCTAACATGTGATAACAAAAATTTGTTCTGTGGTATGTTGAATTGCAGTTTCTTTGTCCTTTCTTCTTGAGGTTGAACTGGATCGTTTCCAGGATACAAAGAGACTCCTTCATGACTATTATAGGGCAATGGAAGGAAAAATCCCAACAGAAGACATTCAAGATTTTACTAGAATCCCACTGTTAGATATTATTAATGGAGAGCAGAAGCAAGATCAAGATGAATCAAGAAGGTAGAAATGCAGTATAAAATTATACAAATATGAACAAATAGAATGCACTGGTAGATTTTTGGAGTATATAGAATTATATGTGTGTATATTTTAAAGGATGGAGAAATAAGAATTTTTTAACCAGGGATTATTGTCAAATGATGAATCTTAAATCATTTTAGATATTACATTTATCCCTCTTTTTTACTTGTTTACCTGTGTCATATTCGCCAGTGCATCACTGAATTGCAAAATATTTTAAAAGCTGCTTCAGGAGGAAATTTACTGTTACAAAAGGTTTCCTTCTTTCCTTTCTGTTACTGATAGTTTATAGCACAATCCTCACATATGTAAGATAAAGTATTGTTGTGGAACACTAATAGGTTTAAAATTTGTGCCAATAAATAAAACTAAATGTTATAAATTTTAAGTAAATGTAAAAATAATTAACTGTTATCTAATTAACAGTTGTAAAACAAAGCAACCTACAAATGTGCATTAACTGAATGCCATATTAAAAGATGAGGGATGCCACCTGATACTTCCACAGTACAGAAAATGCCATCTTTTTTAACCTAATTAGAATGAATTTAGAAATTATCTGAGTAATGAAACTGTGTCTAACCCATGTGGAATTCATCAGCAGATCACACAGTCATTTGATGTGGTTTACCCACCTATTATTTTTTAGCTGTCACACTTAAACTGGACAGTTTTCTTGCCATACACACACCTCATCAGTTTTGGCCGTATAGAAAATTCCTCCCTTTTTATTTTCTGCTGCAAATTTTGAAAATTATATTTTCAAAATACAGTATTCTGTCAGCATATTGTCCAATGTAGATTTTAACATTTTTTATAAAGCAGGATGTAAATTATTCCTTATATTTTATTTTTGAGGATTCCTCTAGTTTCTTGGAAACTGAGTTCACCAGGTACTACCAAGTCAGAAAACAGTGGAACTCAAAAGAAGAGTCTTAAGGATAAAAATTCTGAAAATAGAGTGGCTCCATGTAGGAATGATGAAAGTCTTATTATTGATACATGGCAAACAGCGGTAACTGCAGTATCAAATATGGTATGGAATCTTTTATCTACTAAAAGATTTCGGGATTGTACTGTCAAAGCCCCCCATTTAGTAGGCAGCCTAAACACATAATCTTTGCAATGTGTATCTCAGTTTCAGATGTCTTGCTCCATCACTAATATTTCCATTGAATACATTTGTAGTTCTATGAGGAAAATGTTGGAGTCTGTGTTTTCAGCACCTCTGTACTTATAACTGATCCTTCCATTCCATTACTGAGAAATATTTAAAATGTTACCTCTATGCATCTTCTTCCATGATAAACTCTTCTCTTATCCCTCAACAGAAGTATGAGAAGATGGACAGGTTTAATCCCGTGATGCGATGTTTGTTCAAACCTTTCACATGTTCAGACCCTATGGTTACATTATTTTTTCTTTGTAGCTAAAAGTAAATTAGATGAGCTTTTCAAATGGTTGGTTTCTAGGTTAGCTTTTTGTTTTCTCTTTGATCATTTAAAATAAATGGATTTCTGTGCCGTTTCCATGTAACTCTACGCTTGCTTTCTGTGCTGTTGACTCTTGCTTTTCTAACATTTTCTTCAAGCATAAGCAATGACTGCAAGAATTAAACTCAATATGTCTCTGTCTTACATTTTTGCTGCAGAATTTTATTTTTGATAAATAATCAAAATTTAATCAATTAGTTAAAATAACTCCTTTATTTTTTAATGTGTCTACTTCTCATCAAGTACTTTACGCAAGTATAGGCTATTTAAAACAGTAGTTGCACAGAGCTGATACTGTGTACTGTACTATGTGTGACTGTGGTGTCAAGGTAACTGCTGAAATAGAGTTTCGAGAAATGGAGGACAACAAAGAACATCAGCTCAAACAGAAAGCTTCGAAAGGTGCAAAGAAACAACGAGGCAAAGCAACTGGGAAAGATACCAAAGATGCCAAAAGGGCATCTTCCAAATCATCTACTAAAAAAAAAGGTATTTGAAATGCAGACTTTCTTTTAGCAGTGCTTGCAATTACTGAACTGTAAATATATGAATAATACAGAAACTAATAATCCAAGACATTTAATTTGAATTTAATTTCTCTTTTAAAATGTCAAATGTGACATCAGTATGAAAAGCTGGTAGTGATAGAGGGGAAAGGCTTTTGAATGGCAATTGTATTTATTTAAGCATGTAGTCATTGTATCTAGAAATAAATATTCTAAATGGAAACTAAATATTTTATTGTCATGTTCTGTATTGCGATGGAACAGTTACAGCTGGTTTATCTAGTTAAATAAAATTGGATTAAATTCTGCCTGCTTGACCGCTGAAGTCCTAAAAAAGAGTGGATTCCTATTGAGGTAGGTCTTGCACATAGGCCTGGCAAGAACCTGTCCCATCGGGTGAAAACACAAGATTTATTTTCAAGAGAGAAAAACAGGCAGTGTGCTGGAAGAGATTGTGGCATACAAGGCTGTTTATACATTTTCTCAAAACTATTTCCTTGTGCAGGTAGTAGTTTATGAAATGTTCACCTGTTCACCTTTTGTCTGCAATATATCATAACTTCATTAGGACGTGAGGCCTGGAGTCTAAACTTTTGTGTCTTTTGTTAAGACATTCTACATAGCAAGAGAGAGGTTCAAGCCTTGTAGGTGTAGGGTAGCCTGAAACTCAGGTACTCTGTTTCCAAATGAGAAACCTGTAACTGCAGACTTACTGTGCGTAACAGAGTTGACTTTTTCTTTGACAGAAATTTCATTTGCAGTGTGCTCAGTTCTCTCTCTCTTAGGTTATTTCTACTTATGCAGAGTGAGCAAAAGCATAGCCTTGCAAATACTTAGCCAGTTGTGAGCCCCAGGGACCCTTAGGCTTAACTTAGCATCTCAATTCAGCCAAGAGAGTAGCAGATTTTCAGACTTCCAGAAAAGTTTTGTGATAAAACTCAGCAGCTGTTGCATGCTAAGTGGCTAGTATGGAGTTTATGGATTGCTTCTTCAAAGGAAATTTTTTGTCAGACCTGGTACAAGATTATCTGAAATTCTCAAACCAGAGCTGCAGCTAGACAGCTGTGCATTCTTCCTAGCAGAAGATGAACTATGAACTGATGGATTTGTAACTGAAGTATTGACTTTGATTTAATTTCAAGTAGTGTTACTGTAGTGTTCCTGTAACATGAGAATTCTTTTAGCCAGAGCTATAGGCTGGTAACAGAGTGATACAACTTACCACCCATAGTTCTATGACTTCTAGAATTGACTAGTTGTTTTATGTTGACCTTATGTATCATGCAGATATAATTTTATTTTTTCTGTAACACCTCCATCTGCTCTTCTTCTAAGATAAAGCAATTACAAATATTTTGATATTGTTGAGTAATAGTCAAAGTCATGAGGCTACAGAATTCCATGCAATCTTTAAAAATATGATAAAATACCTTTACAATATCTCTTTGTTGATAAGTAAGTCAAAACAAGGTGGAAATGCAGGTTTGAAGGGGAATGAAATAACTGATCTCTTTTTTTCCCTATTTTTTAAATAGCATAGTTCTTTTCACCGCTTTGAATGTAACTACTACCATAACATATTTACTATAGTTTGTTAAATTTTAATTTATTCCAGAAGCAACAAGTGTTATTCAAAAGACATTTATATATGTCCTGGTTGTGATAAAAAGGTAGATACTAGAGTCAAATAGGGCTTTCTGACCATCTAGGATCAAACAAGAGGCACACTTCAGTCATGACTTTCCATTCAGAAGTAAATTTTAGTATGTTACTTAACCAACTTTAATACAGTTGTATATGCTGGGGTATTTTTATGCAGTGTTAACCTTAGCATGACTTGCAGATGTAAATCACATTTGGCAACTGAGTATCCACCTTTGCATTCTCATAAATGGTCACATCAAGTAAGGTAGAAAATGTAATTTTTCATGATACTCAAATTTACAAGCAAAGTCCAAAGACTGAGAGGTCTGTTTTCCTGCAGGAGCAAAAGCCACTCCAGCTCCTATAGACCCAGAAGAATTAAGGAAAGAAGAACTGGCACTTAAAATAAATCAAGAATATTTGAGTGCCCTGAAACATGAGGGTATGTTACTATTTGGTTACTTATATTGGTAGGTGATTGTTTTTCCTAATGTGGTTAATGTGCTAGTCAGTACTAACCAGAGACAGTAGGCAAAATGGATGGATAAGAAAGAAAAAGAAGGAGAGACAGTCGTGCCTGGAGAAATCAAGAAATAGTGTGGTAATCATTAGTCATTCTGTGGTAAATATACTGAAAGTTGTAATATGATTTTTATTCCTTTTGTCTTCTGTTTCATTTCATCTAATTTAATTTGCTATGACTAAGCAAATATTCATCATGAGAGAAAAGGTTTTGCATAAGTTGTTACTCACACTTCAAAATTCAATTGAATTCGATTCAGTATTTGAAATGTTTTGTTCTGGGAAAGGATTTCTTGGCAGTTGCACATTTCATTGATGTTTTTCTCTGATTCCTTCCTTTTCAACCAACATGGGATTCAAGCAGCAGGACATAGATTTTTTTTTGTTCTTCCAAACTGCTTTATGGACAGATTCTTCCAAAACCTAACATATTGTTCGGTCTCTTTGTCTGTCTTATCCAGTAACTTTTAAACAAAATGGTTCATCTCAGCCAAAAGTAGATGTTTGAAGAAAGAAAGTCCCCAGCTAAAAATGGTTTAAGAATTTTTTTTAGGATAGGTTTACACTAGATGAAAGGCTGTTTTGTCATTAAAGGGAAGATAGAACTCAGCTTTTATTGGTTCTGTTTGGCAACAGTTGGCAAACCCAACATCATAAGGTACCTTTTTGGTAGGCTAACTATTGCGTAGTATTTTATTATGAAAGATAGAGGGCAAACAGCAGTTATTGAACAAACCACAAACTCATAAGGCTTCTTTAGATCCAGTCAGAGCAAATGCTTGTACACCTACATCTTTCATCATGGTTTAACACAAAAGCAGTTCAAGAAAAAATATTCTAAGATTTTGGAGTAATGAGAAGAATAGTAATAACTTTGAAGATACTAATTGCATTAAGATGAATTTTAGTGAGTCATTCACATGTTTAATATGTACATTTACATTTAACATGTAGTGAGTCATTAACATTTTTCATGACATTGCCTCATTTTCTTCCCATATTTAAGAAAAAAGCCAAGAACTTAAGGAAAGCTGGACATGTTGAGCTCTATTTCCTATTTACACAGGCACATAGCTGGTATTTGTGAATCACAGTTTTGCTTGTAGCTTTGTTATCCAGTTACCTTTTGGTAACTTGTGGTTTTCATTATACAGATACATAGAGTCTAGCAAAGGCATTAGTTGTGTATATTTGCTAAGTTTTTAATATTGATTTAGTATTTAATTTCTCTGTTGCATCAATGTACCTTGCCTTTTATTCTGTTAGTGTTGAGAAAGCAGCTTTATCAGTCATTGGTGCAGTACCTACCTCTGAAAATGCAGGGAGATAAAAATTGTCATGCACTTACCTCTGTAACATACTGATAGCAACTGCACAAAGGACATGTAGAGAAGCCACAATTGCAGCAGTCTTAACTGTACTATAGAAAGGTGATTAGCCAGTCAGAAAAGATACTTTTAGCTAAAAACTGTTAAATAGGTTTAGCTTTAGGTGCTTACACTGAGAACATTCGTCACATTTTATAAATATTATTCATTTTGACTTTACCATTTAAACAGAGGCAGGCACAAAATCTCGGCTAGATCTTATAAAAGAAAAAGCTTTAGCATTTCTTGAGGAGCTAAAATTTAAAGCAGAAGAGGCTTATAAAGATATGGAAAAGTGGCTTGGATCTACCTTCTTGGAGGAAATATCAAGGTAACGTGTATCAATTTTAAACAGGTTTTGTTTTTTTCTTTTTTCAACCTAACTATGGTAGTAAATGTAGTTGTTTCTGGAGACAGAAGTAATTTGGAAAAAAAGATGTAGAAAGTAATAATTTTATTGCGTTATATCTTAGAAACCTGAATGCTAATAACTAATTTCATGGCTGACTAAAAGGTTCTGCTTGTAGCTGTAAAGGTAATTATCATGCTATTCTATTTTTTTAGACTACAGGTTTAGCGTATTAATGAGCAGACAATCAGTTATTCCATTTAGTAGAAAGCTCTGTATCATTTCAGTAGCTTCTGTCACTTTGGAGTGTGGATTATTTTCTTTCCTGTTTTTTACATGCTCTGGAGAATTCCATCTATTGTTCTTAAAACCACGTATTACAATTCCCAAAATTATTTCAAGCACTGTTAGAAAAAAGTTCTCCTTCACAATTTTTCTGTCCTAGTAAATAAAATGTACTTGGGATCACTATAGCATATTAGACTATCTGGCATAGAACGATCAATGCCTATATCATTAAAGGGCTTTTCCTCTCTGAAGGAAAGGAGCACTTTGCCATTTGCAAAGTATTTCTGGCCTCTATTAACTTCTGAATCATTACTGGGACAGTGCTGCTTGATCCATGTCAGGGCATGACCAAGAAGAGAGGCATAAATGGAGGATGTGAAGGCTTGAACAGGCCATAGCTCAAAGACGCAAAGCCTCTTCCTTCCAGCCAGTTTTATTTCCTCTCCTGACATGTGCTAACAAAGACACAGTATTTACAGAATTTCATATCCTTTGACCTGACACTCCCAGCCAGATCTGTCGTTCCACATTATGGACAGTTTATGTCTTTCCCTGTATAAATTGTACTCATTTCACTTGAAACAGGAGATCACACGCCTCTCCAGTATCCTAGCCTAGGAGGTGCTTTCATGTTTTTCCATCAGGTCTCTTCTGTGTCTTAGATCAGACTTCATATAAATTTCTGACTACAGTCGAAAGATTTCTTGCAGCAGAAGAGGAGTAGATTTCATAATAACTTTGGTAGCTATAGAATTCACACAGAGGATTTGAAATTCTTTCTTTAGGAAAGATTTAAAAGCACACGCACATTAAAATGTAAAGCTACATTTTTAACATTGTATATTATACTCATGAGTTTCTGCATTTATGCTTTCAGTGTTGAAAAACTGGTAGAGGTTGCACGACATCATATTGAGAGTTCGAGCAAAATCCAATACGAAATGACTTTAGCAGGAACAGATTTCTTCATCAATAGTGATGTAAAAATGTTTCCTGACCCTGTTCCTGACCCTCCTCCTCCACCAGAATTTCAACCCCTAGAAACCTCTGGAAGTAGTACTCTAACTATTTCACAACTTACTACATTTCATAAGCAGTTTCTAGAGCTGGCACCTAAAGGTAAGAAATTTTTGCCTTATAACTCATGAAGGACTGTTGGTCACCTACTTAAAATCTAGAGTAATTGGAAGCTTAGTTATCTGTATTGTTAAAGATAACATTAACTATCTATATTGTTAAAGATTGTACTACAGTTAAACATCCTGCTACATAGGAAAGTAAAGTCATGGTGGGGGATATTGAAAATGTGAAGTAACAGACCACTTGAAAGCTTTTAATGGCTTTCCTATGGTCTTTTTAATGTCAAGACCACATGTTTAGTATTCATCTAACAGGTGTCTCTGTAACAGGTTTTCAGTACAATGTGTATCATGTTTACTTAAACATGCAAGTTTTTAAATTGTTTACTAATTGAGAGCTCAATTAACTCAGGCTATATTATTTTAAAACATAATTTTAAAATTATCAATATTTTCATGGAATTATTATATAGGATCTATTACAAATATTAACCATTATGTTCGTCAAATCAATGTGTGCCTGATGTTTAAGTGATTAGCAAGCATTAGCTTAGATATGTAATGTTTTTTACCTTTAAACATGTATTTTTTTATGTCTACCCTCTTATCATGGGAACTTAAGGCTTAGGATGCCTAAAAAGTCTTACTTGAAATAGTTCCTGAGGCTGTATAATTGTTACAAAGTACTTCAGGTAAGGCAGTTTTAACTGGAAATGGAAAGTATTTACACATGTATTTGCAGTGTTTAATTTATTCCATTTCATATTTGCACCAGGGTTCCATATTATAAGTTTAGTATTATTGCCACTAAGATTGCGAAGTATGATGTGTAAACAAATGCTTCCAATTCAAGATCTAACTCTTTCAGTGTAATAAGGCCATGAAGGCACAATAAAGTTGAGTGTAATTCTTTATTGGGAAATATTTTTCATGTGTATTTATAGAGCAATTCCAATTTTCTTTTGCATATAAAACAGTTTTAGGCAGATAGATACTTATGGTTTTCCCACAGAGAGATGCGTATCATCTCTAATGTACGAGTGTAGATGTATGTGTAAGCATTTCAAAATCTTCTGTAGAGACCTATTGTGCAGATAGCATTGCATATATAATGCCACACAAAATTAAAAACCTGTGTTTGTAGTCATTTACAGTGCCATAGAAATGAAACAGATACCAGTTTGATTGGTACTTCCAGTTAAAAGGGTTTTTTTTGGTTTTAGATCATTGATGATTTAAATACTTAAAACTAAAAAATTTTGTCCATTACAAACTTTAATATTCTTGACATATTTAGGACAGAACAACCTGTAAATTTGTAATAATTAGCAAGAAAACAACTAAAGTCTTTATCATTCTACAGTATTTCCCTTTTAATAGTATTATATTCACTAAAATGACCCAACATAATTTGCATGATCATCTGC
Organism: Cisticola juncidis; assembly: GCA_013400215.1. Classification (NCBI taxonomy): domain Eukaryota; kingdom Metazoa; phylum Chordata; class Aves; order Passeriformes; family Cisticolidae; genus Cisticola; species Cisticola juncidis. The sequence goes on along the minus strand of VXBR01004627.1, from coordinate 70,204 downwards.
AAAAGAGTCATGAGACAGTAAAAGAAGGCTTTGCTTGTTCTCTGAGACAATGGGGAAGAATTATTGTTTAAAATAAGGTCCCATAACTTGTGTATTTATCTCCTGTTTGGTGACTATAAAGTTAAGATACTTACCTTTTTTGGATAGCTGAGTAAGGATGGAAAGCACAGGCTGTGCAAGTCATATTTAAAATACTTCCTCTTACACATTTTAAAACAGCATAAATCACATCCTAGGTTTCCTAAGGCAACCACTTCACTTCACTATAGACTCCTTTCTTTCCTAAAACATCAGGAAAATTTTTCATAGCCTTCTTTCTCCCATTATTCAATAGAATGGTCAACAGAAAATGCACATCTTAGTAGTTAGTCTCTCACTGAACAAAAGAGAGAAAAACACTAAAGCACCCAGCACAGTGGCAGTGAACTTGTTGAACAGCATCTCTAAAGGAGATACCAAAAGGTAACAAACTCCTGCCTTGGAGAACCTCCAAACAGATCTAGATTTGCTGCCAAACATCTTATTTTTTTCTTATTCTTACCCACCTCAGCATATCTCTCAGCATTCATAGTGGAAATACACATAAAAAACCACATGAGGCATAAGCTGTTGGGCAAGTCTAAATAGAATAAATGTACCAATCTCCTTGTAGTAGAATAGAAGTAGTAGTGAATAATAAATTTCCTAAAGTTGTTCTGAAAATTGGAAATTAGGCTTTTCTAAAGCATCATGGAGATTACCTGAAGCATATTTTTACTTAGAAATGCAAGCAAACAAAGACTAATGAAGGAGGGGTGATTATATTAGAGGAAATTGTAAATGTGTAATATGTAAACAAGTTTTGCACAAGATATTTGCTAAATGTCAAAAGGAAGTCTTTTCAAGATACATTTTATTCCAAATTCCAAAATTAAATCTAAAAGTGGGAGGGCTGGTATACTTAGAAATGTTTGATTTCATGGAAGAATTCTTATGAAACAGTTTTGTATTTCCTAGGAATCTAAAGTTTTAAAGAACTGCCGATTCTTCACAGACAACTTTGTGCTGTCCTGCACACTCGGCTCTCCATGGAAGCACATTATTCTCCATTCTAAGCACCAGTGGACAAAAAGCCAGCCTGTGCTGGACCTTTCTACCTTCTGACAGTCTTTCATTTGAGAAAGATATTTATTTTTTGTTTTATTATTATCCCAAGTGCTACTGCCTTAAGTCAACATGAGTCTGCACTAATTAATTTCACTAACTCTTTGATCAAGTTTTTAACAGTGCTCTAATATATTACCTTGGGAGTGCTTTTTCATAGAAGAGCTGTGACAAGTCTTAAATGGAGCTAATAACATTCACCTTTTTTAATTTCTCTCTTAAAGTCTTTTTGAATGCATGCTTTTCTAATCAACAAAATTAAAATATTTATTAGATTTCATCTTCTTTGATTCTCTTCAGCACTACGATCTTCTATAATCACGTCTTGTCATTTCAGTTAGTACATATGTGGAATGTCTCCATTTTCTGCTAAAGCTGTTTCAGAGCATGCAATTTGGGTGTGGCTTTGCATTACCCAGCAGATCAAAGTAGATTCTATCCCAGATTTGTTCTCCATCTTATGACTGAATCACACAAGAGCATTTAAATTTTTTTTTTCTATTCACAGGCATGATCCTTATGAACCATTCCAGTTTAATTACAGAAATGATTCTGTAACTGGATAGACTAGATAGACACCAGTCAGGCTTTAAAAAATCTTTATCAAATAACAAAAAAATGTTTAAAATACTTAATTATAAAACTAATAAATAGTCTGCTGAGATGTTAACATAAGGGACAAACAATGGCTATATTGCATTGCTGTTTGTTTCAAATTGTGAACTTGTGAATTGAATTTTACTGTGTTGGTAGATCTGGAGCAGACAGCTATATTAAAGTGTGTGTGTAGTTCAGCTGAAATGTTACCTTTTCAATGGATTATTTTATTGAGTCAGAATTATATAATGGCCCTGGATAATGTCTACAGATTATTATTATTTCTTTCACAAGCACTTTTGTAGAAACAATTGAAGAATAGTAATTGCTTGACTTCGATGCAAATAGAGATTTAAGGCTATATGAGATCATAGGAATATTTTCATCATCTCTAACTTATATCTTTTAAAGACTTATATCTTTTAAAGATGATTTATCTTCAATGTGTTTTTTTTTTAACTTGAACATATGGAAGTTTTAAGTGTGTGGACAGAGGAAGTATCCCTTTCTAGCTGAAAACTTAGTAATTCTACCAATAGTTTCATTTACACTTACTGTTATGTCTCTTACTAAGTCATGTATATTAATTAATTTCAGAAATTTTTGGAGCACATTTAACATGTCTGTATATGTTTCTGTGCATTTGAAAATATATGTATATCAATATATATCAAATTTTAAGATTTCAGTCAGCATGACAGAGGACCTCACTACTTCTGTGCAGCAACAAAAATACCTTAATTCTCAGTGTCTCTAAGTATAAATTCCCAGTTCTTGCTATTTAATGAAGATTGGACAGCAGCACCAATAATTAGTGAATAACTTATACAAATATTTACAGTGAAATTGACCTGTAGAGAGGGAAGAGTCTATCACCAACTCGGATGAAAACTGTCACATTTTTTAGACTCCTATGTTTTTCATCTAAGGGTAGAAGTATCTCATATTACTAACTTTTAGAGTCCTAAGGTTAGAAGAATATATTTCAGCCTTCAGAGTTTATTCTACTCATTCATCCTTATAAAATTGCTATAGAGTCTGGAGTGTAATTTGCAAGGGGTTATTATCCAAAGCCCTTGTCAGGAACTTCTATGGAAATACTTTTTCTCAGTGAAAATAGAAGGGAATATTAATCTGTTCAAACGTCTTGGTAAAATTTGATGAGAAGGGAATAAATGGTAACATAATTCTCATCTCTAGTATAAGTTTACATTCTCTTAATATTTTGTTGCCAGTGTAAATTTATAATCTGAATGTTTAATAGAGATTTACTACATTATCAGTTTATGGAGATATTTTTATACAGCACCTATAGAAGATTCTCTACTGACTGGTGTATCATTAAGAAATAGTCTCTTTTGTATATCTGCCTTATAACTGAGGCATAGTGATTGCTCTTTATTTAGATGTCACGGGTTCATCTAAAATGTCACAGTCCTAGTTCAGAGGGTGTAGTGTAAACTTATGCTGCTGCCATTCATAATACTCCTTTTTAAATGTTTGGTTTTTCTGTTTTCAAGTTTCACTAGTGGTCATAATCTTAATATCTTGACTAATTAGGTTTTTTGCCTTTTTTTTAAGTTTCTGCACTGTTTATTGAAACATGTAAAGGCTTTCCAGTTATTGTTTGCATCAGGGAATGATACTGCCTTTTAAGAAGATTTTAATGAAAAACAGTTCTACCTAGTGTAGCTTTTCCCACATTAGTTTTTTTCTTGATTTCATTTGATAACAAACCTTATGTGCAGAAGATGCTTCATAAGTAGTACAGGCTGGCTTCCTTTTGTATCCTCTGCTCTTCCCATGGTACCACTGCAACAGATCCCACCTTTTCCTATATTCCCGGTTTCTTCATGTGAATTGAAAAAAGTGTTGGAAACACTGTAGGCCCATCTTACAGGCAATATTATCCCTGAAAGTGGATCACAGGTCCAATAGTGATCTCTGATTCCTATTTCCCTAATCATCAGCAAATTTCCACAGGTTTCCATGCGCCTGATGAAGTAGTAGGCACTAAAGAGGTGTTAAAATGTTTTTGTCCCTTACACCCTTTTTACTTCTCAAGTTGCAGGTCCAGTTCTCTAGCCCTCCACCTATCTTTCACTTTACCTTGTGGTTTTGTGTCTGCCTAATGAAGGTTTTAATCTTTACTGTATGTTAAGAATATTTCTCTTCCACTTTTCAGTTCTGTTTATGGTACCAGAGCATGTTAGAAAAACATTCTGAGACAGTTCATTTTGCTGTCCATGTGGACCACAGCTGCTACCTCAGATTTAAAGTTCTTTACAAGAATGATTCATACTGGAAATGTATTTAAACTGCATGTTCCTAACTTCTTTTATTAATATTATGGCCTTTCAGGATGCTTAGAATAGAATGGAACAAACTGTCACTTTTTTCAACAATGGGAACAAACAGTTCTCACAAATTGTATAGTATATATATATATATATGCTCCTTCTTCTAAAATAGAAAAGAGTGGCATACAAAAACTCTTTTTCTCAAGACCTTTTAAAGCACTGGGAATAGCATTTGTCTCTATGATTAGCTTAATGTACTCATTAATTTTGCATATTGACGTACATATCACAATGAGGGTGGAGAGTCAGATTTTAGGTCATCTGCAGAGTTACTTTTGTTATTTTCCAGTGAACAAATATATGTCTCATTTTATTGCTTCCATTCTGCGTGCAATTTGTCTTGCTTATTTGTTTGCTTTATTTTTGAAGTCCTAAAATTATGGTAATGGTGTACTGAAAGAATCATTAAATTACTGGCCAAAACTAAGAGACAAATGGGACCTAGAAATAAAATTTTCAATATGTCAGCTTATGGAATTTGTTCCTACAAAATACAAGGGTGATCATCTTCAGAAAAAAAATGGGAAAAGTTGAGAACAATCTCAGTGCTTTAAGAATGCATATACAGTTCTGAAAGCAGTAATAATATCATTTGCAAATAAATACATTTTAAGACAATTGTGTCAACTACTGCATAAGCATCTTAGGCATTCTGTGTCAGGTTTTTGATTATGCATTTACAGACTTGCTCCAAGTCAAAATTTCTGCTAATGCCAGCTATGATAGACACTGTGATGTTTGTGACTTCAGCAGTATTTTCTGGAGACATTTTGCCTAAAAGACCATTCTGAAATCCACTTCATAATTTTGCTCTTCCCTGTTTCAGAAATAGTATAGATGCTGCTGCACTTCATGGGTTGCATACTCTGACAAACTTCTAATAGTCAAAATCAAAACTGACCATTTCTTACTGGAATCTTTGTAGCCTTCAAGTGATTTAAGAGTAGATCTGCTTTCCTTGTTTCTCTTTCATGGCTGTTCATTTCAAGTCACATTCTTGTCCCAAATTAACAAGATAAAAATGCGCAAAAAAAAAAAAAGATACAACTGATATTTTATCAAATAAAAATTATTTTATATTTAGTTGTTTGTTTTTAAATTATAGCCATAAGAGCACTGAAGCAATTTAAAAGCAAGACTAATTCTTCTAGCAACAGAGAAGTTGATGACAGAGGGAAAGAGAAGAAAGATTTGGAACGTCAGAAAACAAGGAGGAATCACCAATTTCCAAAAATATGGCTAACAAAATACTCCTGGTTAAAATATGACGATGAAAGGGGAATAATGTTTTGTGTACCATGTCGTAAACATAATGTGGATTTGGGGGAAAATATTCATAATTTTTGTTCTGGCACTGATGACTTCAAACTTGAATTTATAAACACACACCAGAGTAGTGAAGCTCATGCTTGGGCTATCTGCATGGAAGCTGCCAGTTCTGCCTCACCAGATACAGCTTCTGCTGAGCAAATGTTGAAAAGCATGAACTCCATAACATTGGGTAGAGTAGAAAAAGTTTTTAGAAGATACCATGGTATTGCTAAATCTGGCTTTCCCGATACAGACTCTGATGGGATGTACAAACCAGATAAACTTTAACATGACCTTTCTCAGACTTGTTCTTCTGAAGATTTCCCTACAGAGGCAAAACAAATCCATCTTCCCATTCCTGATTAAGTGCATGGATTAGTCTTCCCATAATAAGTACTCTTATGGACAGGATATGACTAATACACTTCACAGCTTGAACTACTTTGTGTTACCCTGTAAGAATATTTGTAAGAGTTGCAATAAGGATACTATATCTTGATTTTAAATCTAGGATCTGAGAATGAGTATAGTTTAGAGAATATGTATTTTCATAATTCTTCATATTCTAAATGCACCTTTCTACTTGATAATTTCAAAAGGTAGAGCATGCCAGCAGAATATAGTTCTACCATCAAGGAAATAGCTATGATTTATATCAAAAGATAGCTAAAATTAAATCATTAAATCATTAAATCTTGGTTTCTCCAACAGCAAATGAAGATGTACTGCTGATGTACTCCAGGTAATGTGGGAGAAATTAATATGATGTCATTCACCTTTGAATCACCCCTTTGCTAAATCAAGATACCTCTCTACTTTCAATTTAAAATGCATGTAGTAATAAACCCAGTACCCCACACCCTATTGTACTATTGTAGTACTCAGCTCTGCTCTGTACTGTGCTATGCTATACCACACACACAGACATATATATGTGTGTGTGTGTCTATATAGATACACTACAGTCTCTTCTTGGTGTTTTGCATAGATGTTTATTCTACTTCTGGGTATAAAGAGTGTGTCAGAAATGGAGTAGGTTTTAAAGGAATGCCTCATTAAAGCATATTAGTCCACTCCAAGAGAGTTAGTCTGTAGGGACCAGAAACAGAGGTCAGTACCATGCATTGTATAAAATATCTGAACTTGTGATTTGACTGACAA
>VXBR01004627.1:53056-63598 GCA_013400215.1 Cisticola juncidis | reverse complement strand
AAAAAAAAAAAAAAGGTTTAGATATACTTTGCCTAATAAGCAACAGGATGTATATTTCATGGATTATGGATTATTAGATATGCGACTTATTATATATCAAATTGTGAATTCTAACGGTTTTCTTTTAAATCACATAATACCAAGAGGGTTCTTGTCTCTCAAAGTTTTCAAATGGAGATTTTTAACTATGTTCAGATTAGAAAAAGTTTGAAAATGCATTCCAAGGAAGTCCAACAGGTGAGAACAAAAAAAGAAAGAAAAACCAAAAAATGGTGGTTCTGTAACACTGAAGTCACTTCCATGATGCAGGGTGGGGGCATGCTTTCTTATGATCTTTTCATCCATGCAACTAGCAGAATTCCTTCAGCCTCACATCTCAAGAGATATATTCAAAGCCTGTGATGATTGATTCTTGCTGCTTTCTTTTGGCCAGTCTTTAATTTACATAAATCCTTCTTGATACAGAATTTCCAAAGTTGTATTGTAGAAGAAGTCTTAACATCTCAGGGAGAAGAAAAAAAAATATTATTTGCAGTGACTTTCTATGTACTTTCTCGTAATATTGTAATCTGCTATAATCCTTAGAGACTTGTCTATAGAAGTTTTACTTTAGCAGTAAAGATTCCCTTTGGTATATTTATTCAGTTCATTATGTCAGCCCAGTGGGGCACTTGACATTTATCTTTATTGGATAGTATCCTTTTATTCTAGACTTTATCTCCAATTTTTGAAGTCCATTTGTAATTCTAATCCTGTGTCTCCAATGTGCTCAAGTCTGTTCTTGAATTGCTTTATCTGCAATGTAATAAATGTATCAATTTGTGTAGTCCATTGCCAAAAGGTTCTTTGATCTGTTTCTGGTGAAAATTACTTACTGACTCTGACCATCTCTCCAGTGTTTCAAAGTCTTCGTGAATACTGATTCTTTTTACAAGATGCTTCCTACTCCTCCTAATTAAAAATGCTTAACTTTCTATTCACTCTCCTGCATTATTCAACTAAAACTTACTAGGTTTGGTTTCTTTTATTTTGTACTTAAAAAAGGATTTTGTAAAGAGCATATCTGTTTTGAAATGTGTCTTTCTAGTGGAAAAGGCCAATTCTTGGAATTGTTTTCCTTTTTCCTTCCTAGAGGACATTATTTTCTTTCACTGCTTGCAGAGGACCATTTGCAGACACCAGTATTCATTTCTGGGAACCATCTGTGTAGCTTCCCACTCTCGGCATCTCTCCGTGATTATGAAGCTCTGACAGCCCTTGAGCTGAAATGATGAGTCACCTCTTGTTTGGTATTACAATCAGATACTCAAAAACAGTTCTGTGCTCTGTAATATATACCCAAATCCACTAAGTCTAGACAGAATATCTAAAAACACAGTGAGGAACATATTTCAACCCTCAAGTTTATGAGGGATTTCCTCTGTTTCTTTGAGACTCCCTCATTCTTCCTACATATGTCAGTAAGGGGAATTAAGTCACCGTCCATTTGAAGATTTTGAACTACTATAATTTTAGAATTGTCCCTCACTGGATGTTTCAGGAGGAGGTAGTAAAGTAAAAGAAATTACCCTACAGTACATCAGCAATTCTGTAGTTAATATAAACAATCATATAATTTATGTAAATTGTGAGTAGTGTTTTAGATTGCGATCCTTAATCCCATCTCATTAGTTTTGATGCAAGTTCTTTAATTCCTTATCCCTCAGACACTTACAATGTATGTGTGTGAAGTCATGTAACATCACAAAAAGTGATGTGAGGATATTAGTATCCTTTTAGAATTCTGTGAAGAAAATCAAAATTAAATTTCATTTCAGGAAGTCAGAAATTCATAAGAAATAAACTACATCTACATCTTTTATTATCATGTAGAGAAATCATAATAGTAGTTGAACAGTTTAAAATGTAGGATGGTGTGACTAAAAGCTAAGTTAGACTGCCAGTGATCAAATGGAAAGGGAAATGTTTAGCAAAAACACAAAATAAAAATTATTAAATTTATGGTCTTTATGGTAAAGCACTCGAAAATCTGAGACTGCAAAAAAGATGGAAAAATTTTCCCTGTTGTTTTTTGTAGTTCACTGGCTTCTTCATGGACCATAGCCTGTGTTCCCCATGAACCACTAAAATGTTACTTGGTTTATTGAATCTTAGATGAAATGTCCAAGTAATGATTCTCCTGTGATGCAGGCTGCATTGTGCTATATGGAAATTACCTGATTTTTGAGCCTTGCAGTTTTCGTGAAGAACCAAAACTTCTGTTTACTTTAAAATTATTATATTAGCAATTCAAGGTGCTTCAGAAAACAGCACATAATTTACTACAATTTTTAGATATTCTTTCTCATTGTAGATAACTCAAAAACTTCGAAGATGTGGCATCAGAACACTGTTACCAGTTGGATTGTATTTTTTCCCCAGTTTTTGTTTTCCTGCTGAAATTTGTGGGAGATTACAAAGGCTTCAAGTCCAGATGTTTCTCCCTTCCTTCTTCCTGTCCCAACAGACTGAGCTTCCCAAATCTATTTTTGTTCTCTTCTCTTTTCTCCAAGATTATATATGGGTAGAATTTCTCTGCTGTATTAATACGAGCTGAGGGCATTAATCTTGGTTTTCCTGATTGGAGATAAACAGGTCTACAGAAATGCAGACTATTAATTCAACTTGGCAACTTGATTTTGAATGACACAATGAAATTAATATTCAAAACATTGTTTGTATTCATATCATATATCTTTTTCATAAACCTAAATTTCACTCCACTGTTTCACTTCAAATGAAGTGTCTCAGGCATGGAATGTGCACAGCTTTTCCTTTTCAAATGGACAAGAAGTTTGAAAAAGGAAAAAAATACGTAAGTCTTTCCAGTATTTCACTGGTTGTGTTTGCTTTTAAATGTAATCTGAAAAATCCTGTTTTGATGCCATGGAATTGATTACAACCTGACCAAATCAGCTCTATCTCTCAAAATTTAAATAACTTAAAATTTATTTTACATCTTTTTGTTGTTACTGTAGAGGTTTTGCAGTGAACTCTCACTGACCCAGAAAGGTCCTTTTCTGAAAGAAAAGACTCATATAAAAATTTTTTATACATCATTTTGTGTTTTAATACCAGACATGAAGTTTGAAGTTTCTGTTTTCTCATAAGCAAATCTATTCCTGTTTTAAAAATAAACAAAATTTGCTGCACTTAACTGATTTTTTTCCTTAGGATTTCTTTAAAATAAAATTAATGGAGCTAATTTTAACTCCCATATGTTAGTTCTGAGAAGCTTTTCAAACAGCTGAATTTTGTTTCAGAGTTCAACAGACAACAGTGAATGTTTTTCATCCCATTCTCTAGCATACACTTTCTTTAAAGAGGGAAGATAGATTTAGGATTGATAAAAATAGAGCAGAATGGAAGAAAATGTTGGAAATTCAATACACAGAACTTTGTGAGATTGGTGACTGTGAATAAATGAGGATGGATTAGTGATCTTAATGCAGATCAGGACAAGTACCAGAAGAAGTGCAATGAAATATTTGAAATTTTGCTATTAGATAGGTCACATTTGATTAATTTTAAATGAGGAGATTTTACGTTTGGTTTGGGAAATATTAGCATTATCAGTAGTGCATAATAGGAAAGTAAATAACTTTCTCATAGGCCCATTAAAATTTAAAACCAGATTCTTTTCAACAGAAGTCTATTTAAAAGGCTAAGCATATTTCTATCTTGGTTTTTTATTAGGTTTTATACCAAAGAAAATATTTATTGAAACTGTTAGTGGCTTGGTTCATTTGAATCTTGGAATTAATTGCTTTCCTGATGCATGGAAGAACTTATCACTTGCAGATGTAAGTTAACCCCTATATTCTCTTCAGCTGGAGAATATTCTCTTGGTTTGTGTAGAAGATGCAGCATTGTCTTTAGCATGATAAAGGAAGATCATAATATTATAGGGAATTATTAGTTTTTCTTTAAAATTCTTCTGTTTCACCAGGGAAGGATCATGGAAGTCACTGTGCCAGACATTTTGTCAGCACTTTATTTATTTACAATTTGCAAATCAGTTAAGATGCCATCCAGGGTTTTCAGATTTAGAAACATGAGAACTTCCAAATCTTCCATACTGAGTTAATTTCTCTTTCAGATGTTGCTGGTAAGCCTATAGAAAAAAAAATGTTTACTTGTTTTAGCATGTTTTAATAACTGCTTCTGAGAGTAAACCATGATTCACATTAAGATTTTTAATTGGATTTCACATGATTTTACTGCTTTATTCATATATTCTTCACACAAATGAGCTGCCTGATTAAAACATTTTAATGTTAAAGTGGTGTAGTTCCAGTGAGTTCAGTGCGAACTAGTCACATCTGTCATCTTGACTATATAAAAACCTAATCTCATCATGGGAAATTAATTATCCAAGGAAAGCTATCAGTCAGATATTGTCTATTAATAGATGGAATATACATGTACCCCATGTTTTGTATATTTTGAGAACTTTTAGTGCTGATAAATCCTATCTTTATTTTAGAAATAGATTTTTCCTTCCTTAAGAGAATCATGTCGAAGTGAAAATTTTAAATTTATTGTTGAAGCAAGAACTTACAAAAGGAAATTCTCAAAGCATAAGCTATAAGCTACATAGATGTCTATTTGAGCACTCAGGTTGTTTATTTAGAGAGATATCAATAGCAAATGGCAGTCGACACACAGTGGCCTGTGGCCTATTTTGTTTTGCCCTGTATGGAAATCTGAGAACTTTGCACAACCTGTCCAAGAAAATACCTAAGGATGCATAGGCTATTGAGAGACTATGTTTATGTACACATTTGACAATATTTACTATTTTGGTTTTATAGCTGGAAAATATGGCATCTGAATTCACAGTGAACTCAGAACTTACTGACTGGCGCAGGTTCTTGCTGGCAGCAGCGCAGCCTTGGCCAGTGCCATCTGTGACACAACTCCTCAAAACGCTGCATGTCTTCAAGTCTGTTGATGTCACTGGATCAGGCTTCATTACACAGGAACACTATATACAGGTTATAATCCTTCCATTTTTTTTCAGTCAAATTTTATTTTGTTAAACTCCCTGAATTGAAAGTTATGTTGTTTGATTTATTCACCTTTAGAAACTCAGTCTGAATTTTAAGTGCTTTAGGTCTGAGGGAGCTTTCTAGTGAAAAGTGTTTTCAGGAAATTGATGGCCTAATATGTTTCTTGTCCATAGTTTCACAAATTAGGCTAATTAAACATACTTTTAACTTGATTTTCCTAGTTTTCCTATAAATTAATCTCAAGTGAAAATCCTTTCTGTTTTAAAGAAGCCACTGTATGTGCACTTTGATGCAGATAAGATAATTTGCTCTAAGCAAAAATAAGGATTTCAGTTTCATCTCATCAGCTGCATTTTAATTAAATGTTTCTAGATTTTTTCCAATAATTAATTTTCTCAAGATCATTCCTCAGACTACATGGAAAATTATAAAATTCTTTGATTGCTTTGCTGAGCATAACTTATATTTGAATTGTCATATAGTTCAGCAAGGTTTTCCAGGAGTATTATGAGTACATTCTTGTTCTTTCAGCAAAAGTCTGCTCATTTTCATTTACTTTTACTTTGCATTTTTAATCATACTTAGAATTATACTTGCTGGTTCACTCTCTTAGGCTATATTAGCTGTAAGTATCATATATATGCACATATAGATGTCTATAGATACTCCAGTCTTGCCAGTTTCTGTATTTGTTTGGTGATATTAAATATAATTTTTGAACTGTTTTGAATAAATTTCATAGAACCTTTATTGTAATTTGTTTTCCAATCACCTAGTATTTTTTAAAGAAAAATAAGGCTATATTAGTCCAGAGGCCTGTCATTTTCAGAACTTCTTTGATTAATTTAAAACTTAAACTGGAGCACCTGGCAATTCCTGCCCACCACAGACTTTCTAAGAAACAAACTCTGCAAAGCCAGAAAACCCACAAAACATGCAGGTCTCTGTGCATTTACTTTTCTATTGTTGTAAGTCTTACTGAAGAGTTTACAAGTACGCTAACTGTTACAAGACACGTAGACCACGAATGTACATTTTTAGCACAGGATCCCACTTCAAATATGATATTAACTGAACAATTAATTTAATTACTTCAGTATTACAAGGTAGTAAATATGAAATAAACAACTGATTTGAGTAATCTTCCACTGAGAATTTGACTTGCTTCATCTGTCATCTGTCCTCTTTCTTTGCACCTGTACTGGTAAACTACACAGTGCTGGGGCCCATCTCCAGGTAATGGTGCTGGGTTGTCCCTACTGTGCTGTTGTTTGTACAGCCTGGTGTGGTTTCACACAAGTGAGTTTTTCTGTAGGAATTTTGTTCATGCTATCCAGATCTAGCTGTTCCTTCCTGTGTTTACCGTCTAGTACTACAGAATTGGTAAATCTGTGGTTTTAATTTACAGTGTTAGCTCTGGCTCTGTAGGACTCTTGGTCATCTTGTTGGGAGCAGGCAAACAAGGGGAGAGCCATGCCTCCATCCTTCAATATACTGAATTGTATGGACAGTTTCTTCTAAAAGTACAGTCTAGATGAAAGCTGTAGGGGTTATAAAAGGATATTCTAAAAGGAAGAACCAGAACATGCATATAAATTGCATATCATATTCTCCTTCTTCAGCAGCATAGATTTACAACGAGGTAGTTAATTTTCACTTTTTTGAAAAGCATACATTCGCTTCTATCCTACTTGATTTACAATAATTTCTCAAGTATCTGTTACAATGTACAAACAGCTACTTAATTATTCTCATGTCATTGTATATTAATAACAAATTCAGTTTGATTAAGTCCAGAAGTTAGGCTCTTAGTAACCTGTGTGTTGAACAGCTTATTTCACCACCTTATTTCAATATATGAAAATAAACAAACTTATTTATTTATTTATAAAATCAGGCTGGCTTATGGTTTAATGGAAACGAAGATCTAAGCGTAACAGAAAGTTGCGAGGAACCTGTGTCTTTTGACAGGCTAAAACAGCTCATAAAGGTAACTGAAAACAGGTATTTTGAAGAGATCACTATTCAAACATGAGAGGTTTCATTTCACAGTTTTTTGGATCTCTGTTTTCAGTAAGTGCTGCATTTTTTGAGGTTTTTTTCAGGTCAAGTGGTGCTTCAGAATAATGTTGAGAGGAATCCAAGAATCAGCCTTGAGTATTCTAAATCATAGTCTGCTCAGAAAGACTTAATTACTCCTTTCTTGTTTGAATGACATTAATTTTGCTACACAGCAACCAGCTTTGTAAAGAATGGGAAGCAAATGACCACTGCATCTGAGCTCATAGAATTTTCCATGAAAGAGAGTGTTAATGAATAAAAAATACTTTGAACATATTTTTCATGATAGAAGGTTTTATTAATTTCTCCCTTTTCTGAGAAACTAAATTTCTGTTTCCTTGAATTAATTAACACACATTTATGATTTATCACAGTCTTGATTTGTAAAGCCTCAACATCATAAGTATAGTAGCTCTTATTAGCAGTAAAGACTGTATTTCATCCTTTACTCTACAGTTCTTGATTTGTATTTCATTTAATTCCACCTATAGAAATTAATTTGCTTGTTTTTGCCCTTTTATAGTTTTTCTTCACTTTATTTGCGGATACCGAAAAAGACTCTGCTCTGCTGGACTATATTCAGATGCTGCTTTATTTTGCCTCCCACTCTGATCCAGTTGAAGGTGTATACAGAGCACTTAGCATTGCTGCTGGAACACATGTTCACAGAAAAAAAGAAGCTTTCCTTCCATGTGTGGTAAAATATTACAGAAAAATACTAGAGAATAGCAGTAGTGCTTTCATATTATGAATTAACTAGATTCCTCTATATTTGCTTATCTTGGGTAGCTTCAGTCCTCCCAAATAGAGAGAGTCACTGAATGCATGGGAGCATTGCTTTTGTAATAGTAGTCAGAAGGATTCTTTCAAATGTCTGTACATTTGCTTGCCAATAATGACAGTTTAAGATATTTACTGCTGACTACTCCTTGTGCATATGAATGTAAATAATTCTTTTGCCTAAATAACCAGCTGTCAGTCACCTGGAAGTAGTGTGCAGTGTGACTTACAGTAATGTTATCTCAAGATGCAAGACCTGGTGTTGCTCTTACTTTATTTTCCACTACATTTCTTTGAGATATGCAGACACATCTTTGTTGTGTTATTTGCAAGTCATTTATCTGTAAACCAAAAGGTTTAATAATTATTAGTTTCATACAAAATAATTCTAAATTTATTTTTTCAGCCATGATGAATGCATTGTTACATCAAATGAAACTTGTCATTTGAACATTAGTAGTATTTCTGGAGTATGTTTTTATTGTTAAAGTCTTAAAACTGAAATTAGTCCACTGCATGCATCAGTTACTTATTAGTGAATAATTGTATTTATTGAACTATAAGTCATTTATCTATACATATTTTGGAAAGAGGTTCCTGCTCCAGATAATAAAATGATTCATTTTATTTCACAACCACAGTGACTCCAGCATTTGCCCAGAACTTAAAGTACAATTGAGATCTGTACAAACAGTAAAGGCATTATTTTATTACACAGGGTAATCATAAACATATGCAAAATAGCAATTTTTAATTTCAAATTACAGAAACTATTATATTTCCCTGTTTTGTTTGGCACAAGAGAGTTTTTGCACACTGAAAAGACTGAATAAGATAATAAGACAATTAGACTTCACACATTACTTAGGAATAAGGAGAGCACAGAATGCTTTCAGTCAGATATGGTATTAATTTCCCATATTTCAGTGCAAAGTTCTAACTTTCATCTTACTGGATAAAAAGCTACACAACCTGTTCTCCTCTTTGCCATTTTCTGCTTGGTTTGATCTGTTTGGTTGGGAGTTTGGTAGTATGTAAGAGCACTGGTATTATCACCTGTGTGTCAACAACTTCTTAAGGTTGTGAGTCACGAGTGAAGTGGAGCATTTCCCTTCAGCCCGGAATTAACTGGATCTCCAAGGAAAAAGAGATGTCCCATCTAACCTGAGCATTTCCTCATGCCTGCTATTTCTCTCAAGGCACTGGCTCTGTGAATCTGTGCTATGTCTGATGTATGCCTCACAGTGCTTTAAACAGACAGATTATGTGCCTAATTCACCTTGGAAAGTTCCTCAGAAACCTAAGAATAGCCACAAACTAGATGTTAAATGAATCTTGCTTATGTAGATTCTCCTTGACTTTTTAGTTGGCTAGGCTGGTACACAGAATCACTGATTTCAAAACATCATTTTAATATTTTCTTTCTTCTTTTGCCTTGTGTTCCATGCCTATGCACTTAAATGATAATTTTGAACACGGACAAAGGGCAACAAAAGAAAACCCATACCACTGAAGCAAATGAGTTTTTTCAATAGGCTTCAGTAGAGCCAGAATTTCATGAAGGTTATTCCACAAACACAAGGGGGCAAAAAGGAAATGGTGCTTTGATATCACATCATGTTTGAGCCAAGCTCCGTCAGATACACAGAGTCCTGAAGACATCCAAAGTGGTTTTCAGCATCAAATTAAGAACCTAAACCTTTGTTCTATGTGGCTTGATGTCATGGGTTGGTGCTGGCCAAATGCCAATGCACCCATGAGTGTATATTTTTCCTAATAAACTACTGTGATATGTGGTCAAGAACAGAGCAGAGCAGGCCTAAAACTTGAAATAGAAAGAAAACTTTATTAACCTACATAACAACAGACAATAGAAAAGAAAAGAAAACCCAAACACCCAAAAGCAGAAATTAAAATCTCCCAGAACATTTCTTCTCTTCCCCCAGTTTCCACCCCTTACATGCTCAAACTGTTAACACTTACATGTTACCCTCATCCTACTTGCTTAAACCAAAAACCCTGAGTTCCCAATCAAAGTTATCATCACTCAAAAAAAAAAATCTTCAATCCATCCAGGGAGAGAGGAGTCTCTCTCTCACCACAGACCCCCACAGGAAACACAGGTACATCCTCCCGTGTTCCCACGTCACCTATGGCACTGCCCGGAGGAGTCTGCCAGGGTGACACCCTCCTTTCCATGTCCAGCGCTCTCACCGCCGTCCATGGATCAAAACTGCAATAGGGCTCTTTTAAGGATGTTTGGACAAGTACCAAAAACCAGCCATCTTCTCATATTGGGACTAGCAGCCCCACCCCACATTTACCCCTGGGGCCGAGGGTTCCAAGGACAGGCCACAAAGTCTTTGGTTTTGAGCCAAAAAGCATCCACTGTNGGCTGGCCCAGCTCCAGTCCCCTTTGCTCTCTTCCCCCTACCCCAGGCAGTGGCCTACCTAAGCCCGGCTGCATGGTTTTCCCCCCCGCCTCGAAAGCGGGGGAGAAGATGCTCTTTGCTGAAAGCAGAGCCAAAAAGAGAAAGTCCCTCTGGGAGTCCCTGCTTTTAACCCCTTGTGTCCTCAGAGGTGTGTCCAACCCCTAAGTGGCCACCAAAGTGCCCACATTCAAACCTGACCACTGATTGGTTTGACCACA
>VXBR01004627.1:22809-52811 GCA_013400215.1 Cisticola juncidis | reverse complement strand
GGGGGGGGGGCGGGTTTGGGACGGGACAGGGGGTGGAAGGCACCTCCACAGTTCTCCACCACTCCATCCTGGATGGGGCTGGCCCAGCTCCAGTCCCCTTTGCTCTCTTCCCCCTACCCCAGGCAGTGGCCTACCTAAGCCCGGCTGCATGGTTTTCCCCCCCGCCTCGAAAGCGGGGGAGAAGATGCTCTTTGCTGAAAGCAGAGCCAAAAAGAGAAAGTCCCTCTGGGAGTCCCTGCTTTTAACCCCTTGTGTCCTCAGAGGTGTGTCCAACCCCTAAGTGGCCACCAAAGTGCCCACATTCAAACCTGACCACTGATTGGTTTGACCACAGCTTCCTGAAAAACTCACTTCCCCTCAAACCAAGACACTTAATATCCCAATTCCCACTCCAGGTACTGGAAATATAGTAAATATTATCAGTGGAACATTCATCAATGAAATGTAAAGAGCTATCTACCTCATCTCTAAGAAGTTTTACACTTTAGGTAGCTGGCTCATACACAGGCATTTATAGAACTTCACCTAATTTGCCTCTTCTATTTTCTTGTTCTATGCTGATAATTGTAATGACTTCTCATTGGTATCTGCTTGCAGAAATACTTCTGAAGCCTTCATGTTATTAAGAGAAGCTCAGACAAACATATTCTTGATACTTCTTTTACTACCTTAATTTTAAGTCTTAATGATGTTGTTATTGGTTGTGTAAGCTCAGTGTAAGTAATGCAATGAGAGACCCAGAAACTTCAGCACTGATATTCCTGTAATCTTGATTACTGTGTATTGAAAAGACTGTAAATGACTACTCCTCCTGTGCCCAAAATGAGATGTATTTAGGCCCAAGGCACAATGCACAAGTATGAGTGAACCTCAGCAGTCTCTCCCTCCTATGAATGGTTTGTTCAATTACATGGAATTTCCTGTTCCTAATGGTTAATTGGCTTTGTGGCATAATCTAGTCAAAGCACTAGATTCACCTGTGTGGTGTCTTTTCTCATCTTTGTTCTCACAAATCTCTACAGCAGAGGTTCTTTTTGTTTAATTTTTGGTGGTTTTTTTTCTCTTTGACCAGCTCTAATATCACCACAAAATTAACTAATTGCTTGCTCTCCATAAACTAGAAAATACCTATTTCTGTGGAGAGCTGGTTAACTGTTGGCCAAATTAGAGTTCTTGCAGTGACTAGATTTGGATTAGAAAATTTATACTTTTTTTTCATGTGAACATCCAGAATTACCAAGTTTAATCCTTAAATAAACACAAAGTTCTTGGTATTATAATTTGTAACTATTAAATATTTTTATGTTTTCTTGCTCTGAGAAATACTAGTTTTTCCATGCATTGTTGGCTATATTCCTGGAAAAGGCTGTCTATTAAATTTCTGGTAGTGCCAATCTTATGGATATTTCTGGACTGTCAGGATCTATTCCTCCATCCTACAGTGCAGTAGATAATTTTGTGTGAGTTGATGACTTTTTTTTTGTAAGAACTGAAGTTTGGAATTGTAATTCAGCGGTTCTTAATGGTGTTTAACTGAAAGAGATTATCTACTGACAGACTGTTTATCAACAAGAATGACACCTGTGCCTAAATTTTTAGGATTCTTCAAGCCTCAACTTATTGTTAAATGAAAAGACTTTAACAGAGGATGAAAAAGAAGTCTTAAATTACACAGGTGAAGGAATGATTTCAGTGGCATCTCTACTCAAAGTGTTTCATCCTAGAAAAAGTAAAGATGAAGATTATCATAGATTTAGCTGTCTGGAGAAGGCAGACAGCTATGATAAGGTAGGCAGATTGATTCAAGGATGGTTTTGTAACTTGCATCATTCATTAAAAAAATCTCCCATGACCTTTGCTTTTCCACAATTCTTTTATACAATAAATTGACCTCATATTATTTTTTTACTTAAAGCATTTCATCAAGATATACCAAGAATTAGATGCTGAAGATCTGACACCCATTGCAGTTGAACTCCTTTTGAAGCATCCTTTCATGGAAGATCTGATAAACACATGCCAAGAATACAAACTTACTGTAAGTATTCCTGTCTGGGACCAAAGACTTTGTAAGCACACATGCTTAAATTTGCATTATCCCAGAAATATACATGTAATTAATGTAATAATGCCAGTTTGCAACATAGATCAGCTTTAAAGCCCAGCAGCTGTAGGGTAGATCAGGTTTTTTTGTTTTCAATGAAAATTCCATCCATCAAAGGTGGATGGACTGCTTTCTGACCTGCTTTTTGTACAAGACTTGCTGGCCTGGAGCAAGACTGCCTTGTCTGGTGAGGCTTTGCCTTCCTCCCCATACACAGCAAGGGGTCTCGTTGAATCATCCTACCAACAGGATCACACTGCAGGACACTGTAGGATATGTGGCAGATCCAATTCCATCCCAGGCCAACCAAGCAGCAGAAAAGGGCATGCAGAAGTAGTACAGGTCCAGGTGTTCTTCCCTACCATTTTCTAGAGCTTCTCTGCTTTCTGCTCCTATGTTTAAACATGCATTATAACAGCTGCACAAAAGGCAAGTTTGGACCAGAGAATCACCGTAGTGAAGGTATCAAACTATGGCAGAAGTACTTGATATACAGGATGGAAGAAAATAGCATGAGAAGATGAGAGGATGCTTGCATGTGCATGTCCCACAATATGAACAATCTTCACAAGTTTTAGATGATCACCCACATAGGGTAAATCTGAATAAGATGCATGATAGTTTAGGAGTAGCTTGCTATTTTCTAATTATATTCCTCACTTGTAGGATGTGAATTGCCCACCATTTATTATATTACTCATAATCATTGTTATTAAAAGATAAAATATAAGAATAAAAGAATATAGTTACTCAGTAAAAGGGAGGGTTAAAAATCCATTTGCTACCGTAGAAAGTGATAAAAAATGTAAGACAAAGACAAGACAATACAATTGAAGATTATAACTATCCCTGTGTGTCCATCCTGCCCATGTTGCTGTCTCAGCCAGTTTGGGGAGATAGATGCCATGGAATGTTAGGACATTCCTCCCTTCCCTTCCCCAGTTTTCCTTTCTGACTCTTTCTATTTAATTGAATACTGCATTTTCTAATTTGACTTTTTCTCACTGAATTTGTTGTAGACAAAAACACTTTTAAACCAGCTCTCTAGCTGTGTTCCACCTCAATAGCTGCTTTTTACACAAATGCTCACTGACTTTGTAGCATATAAGATAATGTGGCCTCGTCATGAAGACCAAATGTGATGAAAGCTAAAGTAAAACTTCACTAGGGTGTAAACTGAGTAAATCCATATATATATATATATACCAGACATTTTACAGGGACTTTTTGTTCAAATGTTTTCACACTGGCCAATAGCTGAAAATCAAACATGCCGTATCTGTTCTTTATTAAAATTTCTGATTATCCTTTACCATTTTTTAGTGGGAACTTTGTTACATAACAAGTGATTGTAGTGCATGTTTCAATTGTATTAGCTACCATCAATTACTCTTGTTATTTCTGGCTGGTAGGATATATAAAGTTCAGGTATAAAAATTGTCAGTCTATGAGAAAAGTTGCAGGATAGTGTATATGAATCTTGTCAGTAACTGAGGGTTTCAGTGCACATGCTCTAGCCCAGAGTAGTTCCCACATCTTGTTTATATATTGTTATCATTCCATTTAAATGAGACGTTTTCCCACCTAATAGGCAAAATCTGTTGATGCCTGTATCTCCTGACTCAACAGTTAGGTGATGCAGAGGTTCAGTTCTCATTTGTAATACTTAAAATTTCCTCTTGAAAAGGCTTATACTGACTGTATCTCAAATACATTACTCTATGGTTTCTGTACTTAAACCCAGTCTATTTCATTCCTTGACTGTACTGTTAAATACAGACTTTTGTTTTATACATTAAATCAACTCAGGTTTACAAAAGAAGTGTTACATTCACCAGCCAAACAGGCATAGAGACGGAGGGGCCATTGTTTTAAGGATGTTACAATTCTAGTCTATTACGTATGGACTCCAGGAAGATTTTTCCTGTATTAATTCCTTAATTGGGAACAGATGAACTTATTTCTTTCCAAGACAATATTTTTAGCATCGATTATTTTTGCAGAAATTCTCCTCAGAGATGTCTACAAAACTGAAAGTCAACCACAGTGCTGTTATTTTGAGATCTTTTACAAGATAAATATAGCAAGTTAGGGTGTGGTTTCTAGAAGTTAAAATGTTTCTACTAATGCACTTATAAACAGTAGAAAGTAAAATGTTTTGCCGAAAACTATAAAGGGACCATCTAGCTTACAATTTTTCAAATTTAAATTAGGGTAACTGATTCTTTTGGATCTTGATTACCTGTTCAATTAGAACCATTATTATCTGTCATATCCTAAATTTTTTTTTCCATGTGAGATACATTGTCTTTTGCAAGGATTTTGTTTTCTCTGCCAGTGGGCTGGCAACATGGTGGTGGTCTTATATGGTGGTAACCTTTCTGACAGCCTTAGTACCAATGTCTACAAATTAATATGCCCAGAAATTCTATTACTCTTTCATCTTATCTTTCCTATCCTGATTACAAGGTTTCCTGGTCCTAACTAGAACTTTCAAGTGTTTGTCATTATCAATACCTTTTTTTCACGTATCACATGAAATTTCTTCCTTGAGAATAGGCAGATGACACTTTGAGGTGTATGTTTATGAAGGCATTCATTACATGCTCAATTAAATTTTCTTTAAATAACTTTAATAGTATATGAGACAAGATTTTTATTAGACCAGCTGATTCAGATCGGAGGAGCAAGTACTCTGCTTTTTCCACTGTGTATTTGTCTATTTGATTTGGTCAATTAAAGGGTTTTCTTTAGGCCTCATTATTTATTGTTACAAATTTTACTTTCTGAGACTGTCACAGATACAGTAAATACAGAAACAGCCATATATTTTAGTAATTCTGCATTTTGATTGTAATAAAGAGTGGTATGTTACTTTGAATAGACTACATTCTTATCTTCAATAATTATAAGATAGTTTGATAATTAGCATTCAGTTTATTAATATCAACACCATAATGGATTGGATAAATTGTGTTACATTTCTTACTCTGCTTTCAAATACTGAATAGCCCTTTAAAGAAAGCTCTGTTTTTGAAGAGAGGGATATCACACCAAATTTCTATGTGATTGTGTTTTGAATACATTTAGCACAGGGTCTCACATTATGCTTGTTCTGTCTAAATTGTCATATGGTTACTGCTGTTACTGTTGTTCATTCTGTTAATCATTTCAGCAACATAATTCAGATATTCTTTCAGATAGGACTTCTTCTGAAGCAGGATTTCTATTATTGTATAATTAATATGCCTTTATGAAAAAACATTTTTTAGTACATTGAAAAACTATTACAAAACCTGTTTATACCCACAGCAGCCATTTAATATTACATAACATTCAGAACTCCATGTATCATTTCACAAAGGAAAAGAGCTTCATGTCATAAGGAGAGTTCATACAGACTATATTAAATACATCTTATGAACTGGACCATGTATCAAGGTTTTGACAGAAGAAAAACACGGCTGAATCACTGTCTAGTCATAAGCTGTAACTGTAATACTTATGAAACTTGAAAAGCTTTTTTCATGTGGTGTTTTAAATGTGCAAGAAAAGGAAAAATCTAACTCAGTGTTTAACTACCTCATTTAAAAAAGACACCTATGTTGTTCTTCTCTTGATTATGTATCCAGTCCCTAAATAATCTTAGAAAATTCAATGTACATAAAAGATGTTGTTTCTGATATTAAAGACATACAAATAATAATGTTCATGTAAAAAAGGTTTCCTTCATTAAAGATGGACATAGTAAAACTGTTGGAGCACTGTATCTCGTTTTTTGACAGTACTTAGTAATACATTTATTTTTATCAAACAAGGATTGAAACTACTTTTTCTGACTCAATTTGCTGAAAAATGCCTTCTTATAGTGAAGTGTTTCCTAGAGTAAAAGATAAATATTAGTGCAACCTTCTAAAACCAAGGACTAGTAATCTTTTCTTTTAGCATAGTTCTATATTCACTGAAATGCTTCTGATATTTTGCAAGTTTGTGAGGCATCACTAATTAAAGGCAGATCCTGATTTTGAAAAAAGGTTGTATTTTCAAGATATGCACAAAATATATATAGGACTACATGTATATAAAATACTACATTTATATATAGAATCTGACTGTTAATTGTTCTTCTAAAGGAAAAAATAAGTGTATTCTGACAGTATCAGAAAATGCTAGAAAGTCAATATTTATCTTTGTATTCAATGCTCAGCATGTTATTTTTTAAAAGAGAAATTCCTTGTTCATCCTACTTACACATCCTGCAATGGATAGTATTGCTGAAATGGGATATTGAGAAGATTCAGCTAATACAAAATCATTGAAAATTAGCAAATCAGACAATAAGTTATAAAGAACTAAGCACAAAATTAATCTACTGGGGTATATATTATTCAAAGGGTTAGGTGTTCATTTTCTTTTATATCTATTTCCTGGAATTGTTGCTAAAGTTTAGAAATACAACATATTAAAAAAAAAAACCTTAATTGAAGATTTTTTTATTTGTATGTTCTGAATAACATTTACTGTTTTAAACAATAATCTTGATACATCTCTTAACTAATAATATTAAATTGATGTTTAAGATCTCTATTTAAGAGTTGCATTTTAACACAGGGTTGTTATGTAAAATCACTAAAGGCAATGAAGTCCTTTTTGGTAACACAAAAATATCTTCTCAGTGATCTTATAGCACCTCAGCTAAACGAGTTTCAGTGTCCTGCTGGAAGACATTATCTGTAACGTGGGGAATGTGTAATTTACCTCCACTGAAGTTATTTTTTCACTATAATCTAGGCAGTGGAAAGCTCACCCCATGGATAGACAGGTATTATTACTGCAGGTTTTAAGGAGTTATTACTGCAGTTTTCAGGCTGCAACATGAAATTACTTTTAATATTTCCTTTTTCCTTTTCATAGGATATTAAAGTCTTTCTCCGAAGATCCAAAGAAGCACAGTTAATTGATGGGGAACAAAACACATGTGAAGACACCAATGCATGAAAAATTACTGTTCATGAACATTAAGAAATCTTTTTTCTTAAAGTCTGTAAGAAATATGCCTTACAAGTCCTGTCCTCTCTTCTATGAAAATAATTTTTTTGTTTATTGTTGCAAGAGCAAAATCCCATTCCAACTACACATTTTCTGTTACTTAAAATTAAAAAAAAAATCCATCCAAACCACCAATAGGGAAAGTTATGGTTTGCTCATCTTAAATAGTCTGATGATATTTCTAAATGAAATTAAACCAGTTTCTGAACTAAAATCTAGATGTTAGTATCTTCATTAAGATTTGGTTAAAGAAAAGAAAATGTACACCTCTAAATGCACTAACATATCTATTCAGGTTTTGTTATATGTATAGTATTTAATTATTTTAATGAATTGAATGATGTAATCAGTTCATCTTTCAAAACATGTTACAAATTCTAGCTCATAAAATAAATGAAAACAGCATTGTCTCAGGATAAACTGGGCATCATGTTCATGAAAACAGAGTGTTTATTGACAGAAGCTATGATGAATCTTTGCCACTGAACCTTTCTATTTCTAACCTTGCAGTACATCTCAACTCTACCACCTGCTGAAGACCTGCCAGCTGTCCTTTTTTTATTGACACACTGCTTTCAAGGGCATCATATACACCAGGCACATCCTGCATTTTCCTATTTGATAGGTGCTTATCTAAAAATGTCTATGGCACACCATAAGACCTAGAGAAAGCTGACATCTGTGGCAGATTGTACTGGTTTGAAAGCCAAGTCAGAAATACAATTTAATAGGGTGGGAACAAACAAGAAAGAAAAAAATAAAATAAAATAAGGTAAATGCAATAGTACAAAGGACGTCTGACAGAGTCAGAATGCAAACCTGACACCCTGTTGGTCAGGATGTTGGAAGCAGCCCGCAGTAAGTCCTCCCAGAGTGACAGATGTGGCTCCTTTGGAGTAGAGATGATCCTCAAGAAAAGGGTCCAGTTATCCTCCGGGAATCCAGTGGAAACAGGCTCCCTTGGTGTTTGGAATGGCTGGTTTTATCCCGGTGGAAAGGTTTTGGCTCCTCCCACAGGGGGGATCATCTCACAATGGAATGAGGTGATGTTATCAGTCATGTGAGAGGCCTTAAATGGCCCATTCACAGGTGATGTCCCTCGGAGGAGGATGGGTGGAAGAAGAGATAAGGAGGCACTGCCTTATCTGGTGTTATCAGGTGTCCCATTAACAGAGGGCATCTGCTCTCTTCCTCCCCTAGAGTTACAAGAGATAAGGAACAATATCTCCCAACCGATTTCAACAGGTGAAAATAGAATACACATCTTTGGTTACATTTTTCAACCCAAGGCACAGATTAAGCAGAGTCTTGGTCAAACGCTCTCCTTACAGCTGAAGTGGGTGTTTCTTTTTCTATATGAAGTCTGAGTCTTACTGGTTTTCCTGAATAATACTATCTTGGTGTCTAAATGCATTTTTATCCAATTTCTCCATTCTCTTATGTCTAGTAATGGCTGACCATAAGTTGATAGGAACTATTTTTTCATGGACTTCTGTGACGCACAGTTTACAACACTCTTTCAGTGGTATTTTGGCATTCTTCTAAACTACAGTGTCAAGTTTTCTGAAGAGTAAATATAGGAAAGTGGTAACTGTGATTATCTAAGCTCAGTATAGTGTCTAATTTTTAATCTGTCAGCTGCCCAAGATATTAGCTAACCTTTGGTATTCTACACTGTCTCAGCAGCTTGTAACTGAACACTACTACTTCATTCTGGAGTATACTTTTTCCATATTCATCATTACCCTCATAAAAATTGCAGAAAATGTTTAAAGGTTCTTTTCCCTGGTTTGATTCAGCAAAGTGTTTGAACTTTGAACAGTATTTGAACAGTATATGATGCGCTTTAAGAATAAAAGTAATTCCTTAGGGAACCACAAACCTTTACCTTTTGCTGAGAATGCTATCTGCACAGAATATTTTTTCATTTTAATCTATCTTTATTACTTTTTAGCCAAGTATGCATGAAATAGTATAGTACTCACATATGATGATGTTCCTTGTGGAGGTTTCTAGATTGCCTTTTTGAGTTATGAAACAATTCTGGAAAACTGTCAAATCAAAAAAGCAATAGCAGCATTTAAAGAATAAGGAGGAAAGGTTAGACAACAACTAAGAGATCAGATAAATAAATTTATCTGGCAGTAAATATTTTTTCTGATTTTTCGAACTTGATGTCAATAATGGCAGGTTTACTTCTTTGTTGATTAAAAACAGTCATATTTTGAAAGGAAAGTCTAGGGCTAGCAGATCAAAGTATCTGTATGTGATACATGAATCTCAGAATAGAACCCACTCAGCTTATCAGTTCAGGCAAAAAATGTTAATGTCTCTTCAGTCTTCATATTTTGTGCTAACCACACCAGCACATAAACAGATGTAACTTTGTTGTGCCCCCACAAACCATGCTAAAACCTCAACATCCTCATTTTACATGTGACAAGAGGCTTTATGTTATGCATACAAATCATTCTTTCTACCAGAATCATTTCTTCACATAACATAGACTTTTTAGTCAGTTTCATCCCCAGTATTTTTTAAACATAACATGTATATATTCACTAGATTTTGGCTTTTTACTCCATATTAAAATATTACATGAATAGAAAAGAATTGCAGTTTAGTTCTCTGCCTTTTGCATGTTTCTTAATTTTTAATTGTTTGTTTGTCCCATACTTAGTTTCTTATTAAAACCAGCTTTGATTACTAAGTATTTAATTCTGACTTTGCATACTGGAGATCTCCATGAGAAAATAAAAAGGTATTATTTTCAAAAAGCTTTCCGCACTATTCCTAAACCTGAGTTAAGGAAGAAGTTACAGCTACTAGAAATTATAAATTGCTATTTAGGTAAGATTTTTCAAGTATTCCTCCTTTCTCATACACTGTTCATGTATTT
This sequence comes from Cisticola juncidis, assembly GCA_013400215.1. Lineage (NCBI taxonomy): Eukaryota > Metazoa > Chordata > Aves > Passeriformes > Cisticolidae > Cisticola > Cisticola juncidis. Next base: position 42,759 of record VXBR01004627.1, on the reverse strand, counting down.
CACCTGTGACCCAGAATGTGACATAAAATCATTACTGATAATGATCAGTAAATCTGCACTTTGAAATTGTGCAGATTGCAGAGCAGTGTAAAATAATAAAAATTGAAGTAGGTTGTATGAAGTGTCAAGCTTCATGCAGTGAGCACATACCTCTCTGTGGGAAAGTAAAGGTATAATTTACAAAGCAAAGAATGTATGCCCTGACAATTGCAATGTATTTTTTCAGTAGTTACTACTTGAATATAGCTGAGTATCACAAGAGTTATTTCAAGAGATTTTGAGTTCCAGCCCAGCTGTGACCCAGACATGAAAGAGGTCCTTGTCTTTATGAAGGGGGAATGCTGAGTAGTTTTGCATTCAGATGTTGCAGGAGAGTTACAGTTATATCATGTTCAACTGCTATAGCTCCACTTCAAGCAGGGTAGTTGAAACTAGAAAGTATTCAGAGAATAATGTCAAGAATGGTAGGAAATCATGTTTTGTATGAGAAGAATTTGGTCTCTTTACCAAAGGAAAACGTAATGGGGTTTCAAATATCATTTTTACAAGAATCCATCAATGGCTAGAACCCTTGGCTTCAAAACAGCAAGCAGATTTTTAGTGGGGAAATCAATGAACTGTTGAAGCAACTAGCTAAATGAGACAGTTTCCTCATCAGAGAGTTGTAAAACACAGATAGGTAAATCTTTTAGACACAGCTTGTGACAGGAACAAAAGAAGAAATAACTGCCCATTTGATACTAACATACAGAGTTAAAAACTGAACCTGAAAGAATAGTTGGGCTTTCAGTTAATTGTATGCAACATGCTGAATCCTGTTTCACAGCCTTTCAATGTTTTATTTACTCCTTAATTTCACTTTTCTCAGATATTCTTGTCTATGCTGCGTAGAAAATGCCTTGGATGGTTTGCTGTAGAAGATATGCAATGAAGTTTATACTATCAGTAGTCCGATAACAATTAAAATTACTTGTATTCCATCCGTGCAAAAATCTTCTTTCAAAAAATGCTACAAACCAAAAGGTGCTGTTGAATTAGATGTTTTCTATTTTTTTATTAATTTGCATAAAATCTCCCAGTGTAAATCAATCTCAACATTTCATTCTGTACAAAATTCAGGCTCCATGTTAGTCCATTTCAGAGCTATGATATATTCCTTTATATAGGTAGAATACCTCCAGATTTGTTCCTTAGAAAGCTGAGTCTGGTACAGGAAGATTCAAAATTTTGCAAGTAACAGATCAGTTTAAAAGACAGTTATGTTTGGGTTTGTTATTTTGATTTAAAATGGCTGAGTGATGTCACATCGTTGCCATAATAGCAGGAAAAGTTCCTCAATTTGCTCTGCGGTCCTTACCTCAAAATTTCCACTGAGCATGAGGTTCAGACATGCTTTCTTTTTTTATTCTTCAAAAGTAAAGCCAGCTGTTTGTTAAAAGCCTCTTACCTCTGCTGAAATTTCTAAGTGGGTGAAGACAGCTTAAGAGAAGCTCTCCAAACCATTGAAAGAACAGTAATAAATACAATCTGAAAATGAAGCACACAAGACAAACTTCTTTGGAATGTTATAGTTATGAAAATTTCATAAGTTGTAGTATTGTTCAGTTTATCAGTAAAAATTATCTGGGCTGATACTGCTTTTATTACCTTTAATAGATTCTATAACAAATATGCTTATTTGTAAGTAGAAAAACAATTGAATTTAATTCCCAGTTTTACAAAATATCCTTGCCAGTGGAGAAAAAAATATTTTCTTTAAAGTTTATTTTTAATTAAAATGTTTAAAGAAAATTCTGCAGTTCAACATTGCATCATAGAACATTCTTGCAAACTCAAGAAGGAAGGTGCAAAAGGTTGCCCCTCTGGGAAGGGTAACCTCTCATAATGATAATTGCTGAGGAGCAGCTGTGCTGAAAAGAACTTAGGGATTTTGGTGGACAGCAAGGTGAGCATAAGCCAGCAGTGTGCCCTGACAGCAGGAGCAATCTTGCCATATATTAAGAGGAACACAGCTTGCAGTAGATGGAGAAAAGTCATTACCCTCGAGCAAGTAGCACTCATCATGTTTACAGTGATGACTACAGTTTTGAGCCTCTCAATACCGGGAAGACATAACACTTAGATTTAGGATGCTTCTCACTTGCCTGAAAGATTTCACATTCAAGACTTCTCAAATTCTTGGCCTCAGGGGCAACGCCTTGGACATCCTTACACTCCATAATAGCAGAGTTTGTAAAGGCTTGACAAGCCTGTTACATTAACAGAACAAAAGTGTTTGTACTTTGTGAAAAACTTGTACTTATCTTGTGCTGTGAATGCTGTACCTGTTAATTAAAAAGTAGCAGCAGTAAGTCAGGAAGAGTGTGCCCACGCACAATTAATGGTTTAAATTAGGCAAAACCTTCACTTTTCCTCACTTTCCTCATGTNATATATATGTCTATATATGTGTACATATGTATGCATACACATATACATAGAGAAAACTCAAGCTTTTCTTGTTTAATTATAGATAGGATGACATTTTCATGTGAGGAAGCTTAATTTCATCCTGGTTAACCATGAATTGGTGCTTTTCCAGCAAATGACATCCAGTGCTTAAGGTGATTTTTAAATTTTTTTTTTAATGTGTAAAGGCATAACTGTTGAACTCAAAATCTGATCCACTGCAGAACTCCACATATGCTGTAGCTCTGATAAAGTAAGTTTAGGAGAAGTCCTTAATCATAGTCCGTCCTGTGGAAAGGTTACTACTTTTAGATAAATAATATTTAGTTATGTCAATGTAGTATTTTCATTGGACATTTTTAATTTGTTAATGGAAATAACAGTATGTACAAAAATCAGATCAGTATTTCCACTATTTTAAAAACTGTATGTGCTGAAATCTCTTGGAACTCAAGGTTCAGTATACTCAGGCCTGGATTAAACATAAAACAAAACTTTACAGTACCGTAACAGCTGACACTCAGATAGTATCTACTGCAATTCATATAGCATCATGTTTTCCTCTTTAACCTGATAATGATTACTAGCGACACACCAGAACGTTTTTAAACTGGACATGCCATTTACATTGTTTTTGGAAGGATGCCTAAAAGAGAAGATCTTGTGGTTAGAGTTCTGCAGTATGGTTATGTCTAACTGAATCACAGAATCATAGAATATCTTGATTTGGAAAGGATACACAGGGATCATCAAAGCCCAACTCCTGGCCCTACACAGGACATTCCCAAGAGCCACCTCATGTACCTGAGAACATTGTCTAAACCTTTCTGGCATTCTGTCAGGTTGGCTCCCCAGGGAACCACTTCCCTGGGAGCCTGTTCCAGTGCCCAGCCACCCTCTGGAGAAGAACCTTTTCCTGATATCCAGCCTAAATCTCCCCTGACACAACTTCGGCCATCTCCTTGGGTTCTGTCACTGTCACCCCAGAGAGGAGATCAGTGTCAGCCGCTTTGCTTCACCTCATGAAGGAATCGTAACTGCAATGAGGTGTCCTGTCAGTCTCAGCCACTCCTCACACAGCTTCCCCTCCAGACCCTTCATCATCCTCCTGGCTGTAATTTGGAGGCTCTCTAAGGGTTTAGTGTCCTTTTTATACTGTGGCACCCTCTCACTGGAGGTGAGGCAGCCCCAGCTCAGAGCAGAGGGGACAATCCCCTCCCTTGCCGGGCTGGCCTTGCTGTCCCTGCTGGCCCCAGGACAGGGTTGGCCCTCCTGGCTGCCAGGGCACTGCTGGCTCGTGTCCAACTCAGCACTGACCAGGAGCCCCAGGTCCCTTTCTGTGGCCCTGCTCTGCAGCATCTCCTTCCCCAGTCTGTCTGTGATCCAGGGTTGCTCCATCCCAGATCCAGAATCTGACACTTCCGTTTCCTGAACTCCATGTGGTTGGTGGTTTCACATCTCTCTGATCTGCCCTGAAGGGAGTCAACAGTTCTCCCATTTTGTATCATTTGCAAATTTATTTAATATCCCTTTGAGTCCTGTAGCCAAGCAGTTTATGGACATGTTGAAGAGAACAGGGCCTAGAATATAGCCAAGTCAGGTGAAATGTAATATGGAGATGTCAAACTGGCTGCAGCTTATTAATCTAGTTTAGATACTAATCTTGCTAAAACAAGTAAAGGCTGGCAATTTTCCTGCAGCATCCATACATCCTTAGGAGACAAAATACAGTTTAAAAAAACAAAAAAGCCTTTTTTCTTTGCCATTGACAAATGGTGCAGGACATAGAAGGTTTCAGCATCTTTTCCAAAGGATCTCAAAGAATCCATAGAAGGTTATTTTCCTGATTTTCAGAGCTTAACTTCTTCATGTTTTCTGCTTAACACCTCTAGCAACATTTGGCTTTTTCTTTAAAAGAAATATATCTGCAGTACCTCAGTCTATTTGGCTTTTTTTTTCTCCCCCACCACTTCCTTTAAAATTGGTTGAATTTAATGAGCACTCTTAACTCATGAAATTAGCGCATGGCATATTTTCACCTCTGATTATCTGAATTATATGGGCTACTCAACAATCAGCAGGGCTTTATTTTTCCCTAAGCAAACTAATCTAGTTTAAAGTGATCTTTCTTCAATCTTGTTCTAAGGAAAAGAAGAAAAATTTGTTAATTCATCCTTCTCATGCTCAATTGTAAACCCAAAAGGTTAAAATGCAAGACTCCTTAAAATATCCAAAACTCAGCAAAGGATGGCTAGGGTGGCTTCTCAGAAACAGATGAATTAGAAGTAAGAAACAGGTTTCCTCTTCTCTACCACTACCCACATCTGAACATACAAACAACAAAAACAATGGTAAGGCAAGGAACAAAATGAGGACAAACTCAAAAAAGAGAAAAAAAAAAAAGAACTAGTACACAGATAAAATCAAAGACTGTTTCCTATCAAGAGTTTGTTTTGGAGTATTTATATTCATAAGGTGAATTTCTCTCTCAACTGAAATCAGTGGACTGTTTTATTCTGATTTTCAACTAAACTGAGTTTACATCTGGAGACTGACCTTTGACTGCAAGAAATTTCATCCCAAAACTCTCAACAAAAAGCCCAGTAATTACTCTTGGCAGTTTTTAGTGCAGTGTTTGTTTAGAACTGCAAGAGAATATGAGAAAGAGCACACAGAACATCAGACACTGATTTATTTTAACACTCCAATTCTAGAAAACATTCCACTATTATTCAGGTTGAATTCCAACTCCACAGTCCAATGACTTTGTTATGCTTCTTGTTCTAAGCTGAAAAGCCTTCTTTCTTTTGGAAGCTAGGTAAAATGACCACATGTTTTATTTATCTTTATTTTACAGAGGAAAAAAAGGAGTTCTGATGCCTCTCGCCATATGTCTGTACAGATTCTTCTCTGCAATAATTAGTTCACATTCTGGAATCAAGCATCCCAGGTATCTGGTTAGACTTTGCAGTTCCAGTTCTGTTAAGCCCATATAGAAATCAGCTACTAGCAATTCTTCCATCTTTTATTCTGTCTCCCCAGTAAGTCGCTAACAAAGATTTCTGATGTGTTTTTAAAGTAAAAAGGCCAATTTCAAACAGATATGTAACAAAGGTTTAAAGATGCCCTTAGAAAATTAGTAGTTACAGGATATGGATGCAATTTGCTTTAAAATATTCTACTGACAGCAGTTATGTTTTGCTTGGTCTGGGGGAGATTCAGGGAAAGCACCATTTGTGGTATTTATGTTATACCATATGCTCCCTCATTGATCAATTCCTGTCTAATAATACAACTAGAATATGATTTATTAAGTGTCTTGCAGCTGCAGCTTAACTTTACCAATTCCCAGTGGAGACTTTTGATGCTGACACCTAAAAGTTTAGTTTATAAATACAGGAATGTATTTTGAGATCATTATTCTTACTACTTTACTATAGAACATTTGAAGGCAAACTATTTCATGTTTAATTCTTTACTGGTGAGTTTTACAGCTGATCTTGATGGTATTAATGCTCTTAGTTATGAAGGAGGCTTAGTCATGAAACACTGAGCTCACATCTAGGTTAGATTTATATATGTTTATAAGTGTTCTAAGCACTCTCAGAGTTGGAGACCAGGCTAAGTGGCTAAATGGATTTAGGCATTGTAAACTGGGTTTTCAGATCCATTCATTTGTCCTTTTTAATCTGCAGGCAAGTGCTGATATCAGTTCTGAACAGTTACCTGCTCTATATTTAGAACTGCTAACTCAAATCTCATAACAAAGATCTACGAATCCATACATTAAATCAAGTAAAATTAGACTCTTTTGGCAGTAGTTGCACAGTATTTTAGAAATATTTTGTCAGAGATTTTCAAGATAACATTCTTGCTTTGAGGTTTTAATGGAGCTGGCTCTGTTAAACTACTGCTCTTGAAAACGCTGTGAAGCACAGCTGAGAGTAGCATACACATTACAGAGTCCAGGCACGTTCTGGGGATGACTGGCTAAAACTTTTGTCAATTTCCATTGCCATAAAAGGTTCTGCACGTCAGATACTTTGCCTTAAGGTAAGGAGTGCCACATTTGCTGTAGTGAAGTGCATTCCTGTTTATAAGCTAAAGACTTATAGGGAATTAATACTGTTAAGCAGCAGCTGTAAGATAGTAAATCAATCTTATTCTGGTAGAATTGTATCATTAAAGAGGTATTAATCAATAAAGGAATGCAAATACCCAGTAACCACAGATTGCAAACAGATGATTTAGGGAAACAAAAGCATGTTCAAGGGCTTAGTGAGGGAAGAATCTGCATGACTAAAAAGAAAATATCAATATATTGATTTATCATATATCAATTATTATTATCATATATCTTATTGCTTTTCCTTAGCCAAAAAATGCATGAACATGAAAAAAAGTAAACTTAGAAAGACTGGAATACTTTTGTGGAATAAATTAAGAATAAAATACAAGTTATTTATTGCTGGAGTTTCTTTCTGTGCAGAGATTACATTGTAGAATTTCCTGGATATTATTAATCTGTCTGATAAAGCAATTGTATTCAGACAGACATACAAATGAAATAAACAGGTAAATGGTATTGGAGGAGGAGATACATAATCACATTTCTGAGGAAAGATATTTGGTGTATGGTTTCTCACTTCTGTTTATAACAGCCAAATGTGGTATGCTGACCTGAAAGAGATGATGTACCCCCAGGTTGCTCTGGCTTTCTCAGTCATTGTTTTGAAAGGTTTTGCATCTCCTGCTCTAGAGCCACATTTCAGTAAGCAGGACACTGTGAGTTGACCCAATTTGACTGAGTAGGTTGCTCTTCTAACAAACTCATAAACATAAGCTGACCTAATTTAGGTCCTCATGTGTTACTGTGGTTAAAAGGTCCCTGCATTAAATTGATTAGCATGTTTATTTAAAAGTGAAGGGCTTTGCAAACTTTTCACATAGACAAAACAAATGAAATTACTGTCTCACTAATTGCTATAGCAGCAGAAACTCAGATATAATAATTTAAACATTAAAATTTCAATGTTTTAAACAATGAAAGAGTGAATATCATCAGGAGACTCCATATCAGGTCAGTTTTCTTCCTCCTATCTGAAAAGATGGCAAAGATACACATTGTCACACCAGTGCAGCTCTGGAGGACCTCTTCATCCTCCTTGTCAAAGCCTTGTGTGGTTTTTAAATGCAGAATCCATAGCAATAGTTAGTAAATTTTCTCCTTTTTTTTGCATAGATCTTTGCCTTTGTGTAGTCAGAAAGGACAAATATCTCTTTGCCTCTTCAGAGGGCCTGTGATTGTCAAGGATTAGAGAGAGCATGAAGCTGGTCCAGCTAACCTCTTCTGTTAAATTTTTTTTTTTAAGAGTGTAGGTGGCATTATAGTGGGAAGCTATGATTTTTTTTCTCTTCAGCACTTGAGGGTTGAGGAAGGAAAGGGTTAAGGAAAGGAATGGTTAAGGAAGGGAAGGGAAGGGTTAAGGAAGGGACAGGAAGAGATGGATTAAGTAAGAGAAAGGAAGGGTTAAGGAAGGGGAAGGGCATCTTGGACTGTGCATCTTGCCAAGCATTAGATTTTTCCATTATCACCTGTGAAAAGTGAAACTTGTTCAAAAGACAGAGATTTTCTTATGCAATTAAGTAAGTGCAGAGTGCTGATCTATGAGAAACGTGCAGACCACAATCATTCATTCCCAACACGTACAGCCAGCAGCAGGTTGCTTGCATGCTAGTGGCTCATTAGATAAAACAGCTCTAGCACATCGACCACAGGCAAAAGTGTCACGTCGCACCCACACCTATATGAACCACTTCTGCTTCTTTAGGGTAAATAAAAAAATCTACTTAGACAAACGTGTTTTTTTCAGAATTACTTTTGTTTATTTTTACATTAAAACCCAGTCTATTAGGTAATGTGTTTAAATTAAGACATGGAACAAAACACGAGTTTCTGTATCTCTTTTAGGATGGGAAACATAGTAAAAGAGCTGAGTTTTAATTAGGGTGAGAATCTGGAGCTCACTGTCTAAAATAGGAGTCATAGACTGTCCTTTCAAATGCAGTCAATTCTTGCAGCAGATTTGAAGGCACTAGATTTTTGTGGGTCTATGGTAGATGGAAGACTTTCAGAGTAAATTGCATGATAAGCATCATTAGCAGAGCTATCAAATTCATCACTGCTTGTTGTTATTGAAATTATTATTTTCAAATTTTTTTGGAAAACACCCAACACTTAGCTCCTTTCATCTTTGCTAGGCATTCATGAACTGATCAAGAGATGTGGCAATGTACTCATGACTCATAAACTTAATTTAGGAAGATGAATTTTAAGTTTGTATGTATCAGTCCTAAATATTTTTAGTAATTTGAATGGATAATGCAGTTGTTTGTAGCGACTAAATTAGATATCAATTTTCAAGTGTTTATATAAAAATAATATTCCTCCTAAAAGTATTTGTTAATAATAGATGAAGACAGATAGAAAGCTACATGGATTAAGTGCTGGAAGCTATCTTTGCCTCACTGGTGTCACTGACAAAATCCCTTGCACAGGAAGTCACCCCCTTGCTGCAGTGTTCCACTGCCTCTGTGCACAGGAAGCAACATTTATGGACCTGGATCAACAACAAATCAGTTTTCAAGTCTGTTTCTCTTTCCAAAATTCTGTTACGAAAACTTCCAGCCCAAATATCCAGTTCAAACCAGATGAAACTGTTTATCTCTCCACAGTCCTCAGTGCCAGTATCTTTTCAGTTTCTAGCTGATATTGAACGCTCTGTTTCATCAGCTGCCTATTCTTACCTTGGAACAGAAAAATTCAGTGCACTTGAAGGGTTGGTAATTTTGATATTAGTAAGAATATTATAATAGTGCTCAGGACTAAATAAGCTTTTCAAGCTCTAAGTATTGGCCCCACTACATAAACAGGAAAGCATAGTTTTTTGATAACTTCCTATCTGAACACCATTTTCTCGTTTGTATGTGCATATGAGTCAATTGTCAGGAAACTTCTAGATTCTGCATGTGTTTGTTAAAATACCACTTCTGTGACAGCGTAAACCTCTGTTAGATAGTAAAGGTGCCTGGGGCAGATAGAGTACACCTATACAGGACCCAAAGCTGCATATTTGTGGCTGGGACAGAATATGGCTATGTGCTTTTCTAATTCACAATACATTTTTCTACACTATATCTCGTGTTGCTGGCCCTGGTTAAGCACTGAAATCCAGAGTTCTCATCACTCATCATGGTTTTACTTGCATGAGCAGTTTCAAAGAAAATAAAGTGAAACTGTTCTCATGATCAAGAAAGCTTTTTTTTTTTTTTTTTGTGTACGATCTTTTTGTGGTTTCAGAATGGAGCAGAAATGAAAGGGTTTATTATTGTTATTACTTTCTAAATAATAGACTTTCCCAAATGCTGTTTGACAGCTGCCATGACTTCACTGGAAATGCATATTCATTCATGTAGTGCCTCTGGCTACTAATTACAGTTAACAAGATTTTCTTCATTAAGTCTCCATAGCGCAGGAGTACAAAGTATTCCAGACCATGTGGTTCTGTTTAAATGTTGGTGCCCTTTCCAATCTGCTTGCCAAACCAAAAATGGTCAACTCATCTTTCAAGTTTCTCATCCTTTTCAGGTATTTTAATTGGATGGAAAAGTGGACAAAAAAAAAAAAAAAAGATTGCTAAAGGATCAGGATGCTGGCAGGATTCATAGTTCACGTTGCAGTGTATTTCCTCTCTGTGAAATGAAGTTTGTGTTTACCTATCTTAAAAAGATTTTGTGGGGCTTATTATCAATAGCTCCAAATCAGTGTGCTGTAAATAGCTTGATTCCACTCTTTTTTCAAAGTGTGCTTGTGATGGTGTCTACATCCTCTTTGCTCTGAGGCTGAAGGCAACTGCATCATACTGCAGACAGAAATCAGTACTCCTTGTGCCTAGTGTAAGCCATGAGTGAGTCAACATAAAATCACTCCCAATTTGGGACATTTCTCAAAAGTATTTTACATACCTTTTCCCTTAACTGCAGAATGATAACCCACAGTAATCAATAAAACTTCCCCATGTAACCCCACAGTCAGGCAAAGGGACTGTGAAATAGAAGGAACATTATTCTGTGTAAGAAACCATGAGCAGTCCTTCTCAAAATAGTTCCTAAAATTCAGGGACAAAAATCCATTTCTCATTACTCAAATATATGGTCAACTACTTAGAGGTAGTTATCAACTTGTAACAGATCAATGTAAGGTGTTGATCAGCTGTGAAAATCAAGATAAACTTTTGGTAACAAAACATTTATCATACGAGTTCTGAAAGCTTCCCAGTGAAACCACAAATCCCACTGCAATTGCTTTTCTCCCTTTTACTTTATTACTTTGAAAATATTTTCCTTGAGTAGGAGTTAAACTGTATAATACCACTTTCAATGTTTTTTCCTGTAATAATCAGAAAGCTGAGAAATGTAAATGTAACAGCTGAGAAAGTGTGAAAGCTGTGATTCCAGTCCATTTGCAATGCAACTCCCTTTTCCCTGCAAAATTCACTTGACATAAGCATTCACAAATGATGAGTGCTTTAGCATGCAAAAAAGGGTGTTGACAGGAGAAGCCAATTAGTGAATCTTTGGCAAACACTAGAAACTTTCACTGGTAAGTTAAATGGAGTTTCCATAGAGAGTATAACATTACCCTGTAGACATTAATAAATCATCTGTGGTGGTGGAGGATCTCACTAGACACTCCTGATTCTCAATGGTTAGAGCAGCCAGCACTTAAAATTTCTGGTTTCCCTCCAAGTGTGGTTGAATCTGTGGAGGATGGTTTATTAAAATTTACTGGATATGAAATATCCAAGGAAAGGAATGCAAATGCTGAAGGTGACCTCAGTTTGCCCAAGTGAAGGTCTGGTCACCCTGCATAGTTTCTGGAAAGAAGGGATGGCATTTGTCATAATATTTGCCTGGTGGTATTTAAGAGACACAAATGTGGCTCAGAGGGTTACGGTTTTGTGGTGGGCTTGGCAATGCTACTCTAGTGCCTGCACTGGATCTTGGAGTCCTTTTCAAGCTTAAGGGCTCTGAGATTCTGCAGTTCTGTGATTCTGTGACATGGTGAAATGTCTGAACACTGATATCACACTCTAATTAGTGACTCTAGTGCACTGCTACCAGAGCAGGTTGCAAGCCATGAGGCACTCCAGCACCCTGCCTTCTGGCTTGCCTTGACCCAGATAGCCACACTGAGTGAAAGGGCCCTTTGTCTCAGTGTCCCTGTGTCTCTCCTAGCCTTTCCTACTCATCACAGGAGCAGGAACCTGCCCTCTTCTATCCCAGATATAGATGGCTTCCTTCACTAGGGCAGTTTTCTCCTCCAGCCAGCTGAGTTGAGGAGAGTGAAGAGCTCAGAACCCAGACTATCAACTTCTCAACACTTCCACAGTTTTCACCACTGAATCCTTGAGAAAAGAGGTATGCACTTCATGATTTCCTTTTCTACCTGATCACAGGAAGAAATAAAATATATTAACAGTATCACTGCCCATGCCTAAGTCCATGGTTAGGGCCATCCTTTCCTACCCTTCCTGCACTTACTGCCTCACTGATCATTTGCATCTTGAGTTCTGACAAGTGTGCATTTCAGTAGCTGCTGTCTGTTGTGGCTTGGTTTTTCTCTTTGGTTGCTCAATACTTGAAATTTTACTTCATTCCCTGTATTTTTTCCCTTTATTTTTCCTTTACAAGGTGAGGTGATTTGGCACAGGCTTAGTTTAGCAGAGGAAGATTTTGGCTGTGAACAGAGACATCTTGACCTGATGGGTCCCATGGCAGTCATGCTTCAGCTGCTCTAGGCTAGGCTTGTGTGTGCTGTCAAAAGTGAAAGCAGGCAATGTAGGTGTGTTTCCATTTCAAACAAACAAACCTCAGGCCAAGGTCACCGAAAGGTTGGGCAGCCTACATAACCTGCAAGCAATCCATGTTTATTACTTTTACCAACATTGCTTCCTTCTCATATGAGGGAACAGGTTCATATGACTGATCAATTTCTGAGTTAGTTTTGACATTTTCCTTGACTTTTAAGGCATTTAAACCACTGTGGAATGAAAACTAAGTTAAAAACTGTGTCATGTACAAAACTGGGTGTCATTCCTGCAAGTCAGACAGCATTATGTCATTTTAATTCATGCCATGTAGACAGTAAGAACCAGCATAAATTGATCTTCCCTGTATGCATTATAGAGGGGAGAAATCAGCTTTGTGTAGTGATAGAAAATTCTGGCTAATGCTGTGAAAGAAAGAGTATGTACTAGGATGGATGGGGAGCTGCCTGGCCCCTCTGAGGGTCTGCATGTGGCTGAATCCTCCCGCAGCACATGCACCTCTGCTAACTGCAAAGAAATCTTGTCAGCTAAGTTAATATTTGCATCCAGGTTTTGGGCAGTCACTAGTGGGTTTTCCCAAGGCTCGGTACTGGGCCCAGTCCTGTGCACTACCTTTATCAAAGATCTCAATAGAGTGATCAAGAGCACCCTCAGCCAGTTTGCAGATGGCACCAAGCTGGGTGGGAGTGTTGATCTGCTGGAATCACATGGATGGAATCAGGAATCTGCTGGAAGCCTTTGCAGAGGGATCAGGACAGGCTGAATCCATGGACTGGGGCCAATTGTGTGAGGCTGTGGGGCTCAGCAAGGCCAAGTGTCAGGTCCTGTGTCAGGGTCACAACCCCCTGCAGCTCCAGGCTGGGACAGAGTGGCTGGAAAGCTCCTGAATGGAAAAGGACCTGGGGGTGCTGGTCAACAGTGGTTGAACATGAGCTGGAGTGTGCCCAGGTGGCCAGGAAGGCCAAGGACATCCTGAATGCATCAGCAATGGTGTGGCCCAGGACCAGGGCAGTGACTGTGCCCCTGTTCTGGGCACTGGTGAGGCCACACCTTGAACACCGTGTCCAGCTGAGCCCCTCACAGCAAGGAAGACACTGAGGTGCTGGGGAAGGGTCTGGAGCTGGGGAAGGGTCTGGAGCACAAGTCTTGTGAGGAGCAGATGAGGGAACTTGGGGTGTTTATCCTGGGAGAAAAGGAGACTCAGGAAAAACCTTATCACTCTCTACAACTCCCTGGAAGGAAGATGTAGCCAGCTGGAGATCAGCCCCAGCTAACTAGAGAAAATGGCCTTGAGCTGCGCCAGGAGAGGGTTAGGTTGGCTATCAGGAAGAATTTTTTCATGGAAAGGGTTAAGCATTGGCATGAGCTGCCCAGGGAGATGGTGGAGTCAACATCACTGGAGGTGTTCTAGAAACAAGTGGTTGTGGTACCTGGTACTAGGGTTTAGTTGGCATGAGGGTAGTTCAGCCAAAGATTGGACGTGGTAATCTTGTAGGTCTTTTTCTATCTTAATGTTTCTGTAATTCTACAATATTGCTCACTAAGGTGAACAGCAAACAAAAAGCTCCTTCTTGGCCTATGCCCTACCCAAGGAACAAGCCTTGCAGTTCTGCAGATGGAATCATCCCTTAATTTACAAGAAGCCACAGCTTCAGGGCCAGGGTGTTCTGCACCATGTCTGTGTGCAGAGACCCAAAAATTGGTCAGGCCTTTTGTCTTCCTTCTCTCTGGGGCACATGCTCCCGTTCCTGTGATGCTGACACTGCATAGTTCCTGACAGACCTCTCCACAAGCACGATGGTCATTCAGAAATTGTAAGACAGGTAGAGCATCCCACTTCAGATCAAATTCTCCTGCTTTTGCTGCCTCTGCAGGCACTGAGAGCTGTTTCACATTATAATTTTTTACACTCTCTATTTTCTTCTTCCACTCTCTCTATATAGGCAACATATCTCAAAACTATACTTCTGGAATTATAAAGAATAATGACCCTTTCTTTGCTCATCAGAACCACTCCGAGTAATGTGTTCCCTAATGATACAATTTTTAACTCTGTTGTTGTCTGTTCAGCCCATGCTGAACGCCCCAGATAGAGCCCAGGCAGGCCAAGCAGCTGGAAGGTTGACTGCAGCTTGTAAGGAAGGTATGTGAGCAAGGCAGTAACAGCCTCATGAAATTAGGCAATTAGAGTCCCGAGTGGACCTGACTAAAATAAGTGTGCTAAGCAGCAGCCTCACATTCCCAGAAGTCAGATTTTGTATGTCATCTGGTCAATGTCTGTACTCTCACAGCCCTTTTATTAGATAAAGCTCTGAGTTCATGGGGCTAATGGTTCCAAAATGAAGTTGGAAAAGGCTGTGGCCATGTAATTCAGCTGGTGGTACCAGTAAATGCAGAATGAGAGTATAAGCAGTAGAATGTGAAGGACTGCAGGCGCGACAGTATCCCTCACAAAAGGATTAGTGAGACTCTTATTGAGAGTATTGTGTCTGGCTCTGGGCACTTCAGCAAAAAGCTGAAGAAAATTTGGTGTCAGGAAGACCTGCTTTACTGAGTGAGAAGTTTAAAGTTTACAGTTTACTTTGAGTGTTCAAAAGCATGATAAAATGATAATTTCAATGTTGACTGCAATTAGCTGTGTGAGTAGGGATTTCTGACAATTTATTTTTATAAACCAAAGTAGGCAAGGTCTGCTGTCTGAAAGTTGTTTAGGTGAAGTTACAGGTGTGCATTAATTGCTCTTTCACTTCAGGTCTTGAGAAGAAGCAATGTAATATTCTTTGGACAATGTTGTACTGCAGGACAGACCACATCAGGACAGTTTGTTCTACCTTGAATAGCTTCAGGTTCCATTCACAGCACTCTGGATCTCATCTTGTCTGGATCCAGGTAGGGAACAGCAGTGGTAATGCAGCTGTGCTGATACAGAGTGCTCTGAGCCTGCCTCTCAGCACAGTAAATTAGGGGGATCAGAGCTGTGTGCTAATAACAGTGTTTAGCATCCAGCTTTCATACCTACAGGTGTACAGAATCTGAGTGGCTGTACCACCCATCTTCCCTGGACTAAGAATATTGCTGGGATAGTTTACATATTGCATTGAAAGCTTAGCATAATTGGGAGCAGGTTTTTTGTTTCCACCATTGACTCAGTTCTCCCATTCAGACATTATGAAATTCTCCCTGAATCAGATTATATTCTTTCTTGCATTTTCTACATTGTTGTGGTGAAATTTCTTGTATATCTTTGAACATTTTTCTGGTATATTTAAGTGTGAAGCAAAGGAGAACTGGAAAGGCTTGTTAGTCCCATATGACTACACAGTAGAGACTCAATGTCACAGTAATTGCTCATATAAAATTGCCATGTAGGTGACAATAATAATAATAAGGAGAATAACGGTAAGAATTATGATGATGGTGATAATATTAATAATAATAATATGTCAAACAGTGTTCTGCTGTGCTGTGTAGACGTGCTGGACCCCACACCTGAAGATCTCTGTTGAGCAGAAACTATACTCTAGATTTCAGTCCTAGGTCACTTTTCATTTTTTTACATCATTGACACAATTTAATCCCCTAGAGAAAGAAAGACTAATCAACCTCAGTTTGGTGGTTTCGCCTGCTTTGATCCGCATGGGGAGGAGACAGTTAAAAATGAAACAAGAAACATGAAGCAAATAAGAACATGTCCCTTGGGATTAGGGAGGGATCCAGCAGGTCTACACTTTCTCATCACTTTTTTTCAGTGGTTTAAAAAAATTCTTTGCTTCCTGCCCTGGCAGGAACTGCCTGTTGGCCTTGTGGTGGTGGTTGTGACACCCTGCCTTGGGGGACGTGGGAAGAGCAGTCCTGTCCCTGAGCTTGACTGAAGAGGTACATGGAGCATGAGGAGCAGGCAGGGATGGGAGGAGTGAGGGTGAGACAACGAATGGGTATTTTGCAGCAGGAATGTAGACAGCCAAAAGCAGCCAGGAGCAGGCTTCAACAGAGATTAAAAGAAAGAGGCTTCCCAAAGAGCATGGACAGAAGAGTGGAACCTGTTGCTGAGAGCCAGCCTGGAGAATGCGTCCTGTGTTATCCTGGACAGCACTGAAATCTGATGGAGTTTGTGCATTTCCAAATGTGAAACCACCTCTGTGTGTTTTGAATACTCTCTTGTGACAAGATGACAACAAATGCTCATGCCAGCTCTGCCAGATGGGGTCCAGCCCTTTGAAATCAATGCCTTTTCTGCATATTTCCTTTTCTCCTCACTAATCTGGGACCATGAATGGGGAGAAAATGCATAATTATATTTCCCTGTTATGGAGATTTTCCTACCCCCACATTCATATTTTAAAATCAGAATAATCTTTCAGGCAGATCACATATATTTTCCTGTGGTTTACAGACATCAATTTAATGATATCTCAAACATTACTTCTGTATAATTGGTACAACACAGATGTAATTAATTTTGAACACCTAAACATCTCAGTGCATGAAACTTGGGCCAAACCAAGTCACATTAAATACATACCTTTTTGTTATCTTTGATAATATCTGTTTACAATCAGTTGTAATTTCATTTTCTTGAAATTATTTTCTCAGTTCCTTTAGTTTTAAGTTGGTTTAATACTAGGGAACAGGTTTTTAAATATATTCAAATGTAAAAGCACTTAAATTATTGCCCTCCTTTGTGACTTTTTGTTACCTAATATTTATCTAGTGCTCATTTGCTTAAGGTACATGTTTTATAAGAGAGATTCTTCAAAATGTTTTAGTGACTCTATCCTAACCAACAAGGCTACAATCAACATGGTATATTTAACTAGTAAGTTCTGTTGTCCCTGTGGCTAGGAGTGAGCATGGCTGTAGCTGCCTCTTCCGTGCTGCTTGCTGAGCCACAGGAAGGCTGGGATGTGCTGAGATGGAGAAGCAAAAGGAATCTATGCAGATGTTAAAGTTGCCTTTGGCAGCATGATCCACCCAAGCTGCTAACCAAGTCCACATTCACCTAAACAGCACAAACCTTGGTTTAGAAACCCATCCTCCTCTTCAGCCTATCCCTGGAGGACTTCCCTCTCCCTGAGGGCTCTCTGGGAGTAGGGATGAGGACTGGGACATGGTGCAGTTGGCAGCACAAAACCCATGGAAATGGTGCGAGGGAACAAACATCAGCAGGGTCAGCCTCTTGTCAGGACACCCAGCTCAGTGTCCATGGTTCTTCCCATCCCACCTCTCCCCCGCTCCCCGGGGGCCGAGGGCACAACACCTGCACTTGGACACCGTGTTTTTCCCCTGAAGTTTCAGCTCCTGCTGTTCACCTCCATAACTGTAGGAGCCATTGCTGGACTGTGCCAGGCAGATCCTGCCCCTGCCCAGGCACGGAACAGGAGCAGTAAGGAGGTGCTGCTGAATCACGATTTTTAAAGAGCTAAGATTTTAGCTAAGGGTTAGAAGCAATTTATAATGATTAAGATGAAGTCAGATAAGCAAATGGTAGGTTAATGATTATTAGATGCTTAAGCTAGAGCTAATTGTTATATTGCTTGCTATTATGAGCTTGTTTATAGAAGAAAGTGTAGTAAGTGAACCGTTGTAAGAACAGATTGAAACCAGTGAGAACAATGGCCAGCACCTGGACTCTGTATCAAAAAGTAACGTAGCAGGGGGCCTTGGATCATGCCAGAAGGTCACAGAGACCTGATGAAGACTTTCCTGACTTCATCCTTTGAGACCACTGACCCAATTTGAGAGCAGCGACCCAGTTCAAGAAAAGAATTGCACATGTGTGAAGGACTAATAGCCTCATTTTAATACTGAATGGGGTGGGAGATGCTGGGGTTATGCATATGTATTGTATGTAAGATTTTGGGAAATAAACAGAGGGAAAAGAACCTCGTTTGGGGCAGTCATGGAGATGACTCCCGTGCCACCCACCAGTGAATAAACATACCACTTTCTAACTCAGCTAGAGGGTCTTTGTCCGTGATCATATCAGTGTTTAATGATTCACTGCCACTCTCACTGGGTGCACACTGTTCCCACCTCCCTCCCTCCCTCTTACCTGGTGGTGGGGAAGCCCCACATCCAGAGCACAATAAACATACATATTACAAACACTATTTCAGGTTCCTCTTGCTCTTTCACACATGTCACCAGCCTCAGCTTCCTCAAGATGATTTCTGTCCATCTGTTCTGCTTTACAGGGACACGCCATCAGGTTGCCTCTGTTTGCTCCTTCCTTTTTTTCTTCTTTACTGAGGTCTATGCCTGTTTTTGATCTGAAGCTTACAAAAGGGTTCAGCTCTGAGTCATGTACTAGTCATATATTGGAATTGTGCCTCCTACATTCCCTTGGCATTTGTATCTGGAATGGTCTGCATGCAGGAAGGCTATAGTGAGATATTAAAGATCCAAAAGCAACCACAGGTAGTATGGACAGATTCTTAAAGAAAATATTCAGATGAAACCAAATCAGTTTTTAGTAATTCACATTTTGAAACAAAAGGCAATTCTAAAACTAAATTAATCAAAAAGAATGAAAATCTAAAACTTTAATTTAAAAGTTGCAGGGATCAGAATGAAGCATTTTACAGAATTAAAATACATTCACAAAATGCCTCATTGTCACCAAAATGACAGGGTTTGGCCCAACATTGTGTCGGAAAAATGCACATGAGGAAGTACAGGTGCTCTCCTACTAGATCTCAAAAGTGCATAATATGTTTTGTAGATGTTGCTTTAGACCTAAAACAATGTGAAAACAATTTAAGCTTTCATGTCTTTATGCTTTAACTCTGTTAATGTAGAGGACAGTTAAAAATAATATTTTGAGCACCCTGAAGACTTAGAAACTAACAAGCAAATAAAAGAAGTACAGACCTATTAATATGACTGTTCTTATTTCTGTTCTTACTGTATCTGTTAAGTAAGGAGAAAAAAGTTCATTTTTTTAGCCTATCCTGTTGGTTTTTTGTCTGATCTCAAAATATTTGAATGCCTGACCAAAGTACACATCAGTTCCTCCCGCTTTACACTTTAACCAGCAGTGTTTTTTCCAGCTTATCTCTATTTTTCCCCCTCAATATAACAGTCCTCCTTGTTATTATGGTGCCAATTTATGAATCCTGGGGAAGCTCAAAGCAATTTTAAGCACCAAAACCTCAATGACAAGGACAGTTTAAAAATTTTTTGAAAATTTTCTTCTCTTTGTCACACAGGGCTCCATGCTTCAGGACCACATGGTGACAAACTGTGTAACTTCCACCCTGCACTGCTCTCACACTCCACAGACCAAAATAATTTGGTGATCAGTGAAACACAATGTCTTGCAGTGTAAATCCATTTAATCTCAGGGCTTTGTTCTTCACCCAAGGCTTCAATTATGCTCCTAACTATGTTTCCTTAAGCAAGACTGGCTCCCATATGCTTCTGCTCTTAGGCCAGCAGAACATTTCTTAAAACAGACTAAGGCTGACCCACAGCCCTTTAGCTGAGGAACTGTTGAGAGATACCTCTGCCAAGGAGAAGATACATGCAACAAGATTTATGAAGCAGATAAGGGCAAGAAATATCAGGAAGCAACAACAACAAGAAGAGTCTAGATTTTGATTTTTTTTTTTTTT